>OMPJ01009025.1:0-12004 GCA_900312935.1 Carapus acus | reverse complement strand
GTGGTGTTGGCGACAATATTTTCTTTTCGCTCAATCGAAAGTTGTCGAGGTGGGGGGGAGAGTTTGGCCGCGACACGCTCCGCTGAACCCCCAAGACTGTCTCATCGAACCCCTGGGGTTCGATCGAATAGAGGTTAAGAAACACCGTTTTAGATAAATAGAATCACATTTTCTTTATTGTGTAATTTTAACTTGTGGAATCAATGTCTCCAACACCTGATACTTTGTCTAAATTGGGCCTCCATTATGCACAGATTAGCACCGTGAAACATCATCTGACTTTCAACAACAAAAATGGAGGCAACCAACCAATCAGCGCACCGTTAATGACAATTGAACAGATTTTGCTCGCAATGGTTCTGTGCGTCATACATCCTTATTTATCTAATGTGTGGGTGAAAAATTAGATTCTGGACATGACGCAGGCCTCCAGTTTATTGACAATAACTGATTGCCAATCATCTGATCAGGGTTCATCAAATTTGAGGAGGGAGCCCAGTGCCCACTCACTTAACCCCCCGCCAAGCAGTAACATCGAATACCAACACTGCACTCTAGTGGTTTTAAATGTTATTGCATGAACAGAGAGAGGCTGAACTGCTGAGCTGGACCTGCATGAAGATGATGATAGTAGTGTAGGACTGAAAGACACAGGTGACAATGGCTCTCTAATCCGCAGATACTTTGAGTTCGGCTACATACTAGCTGGCGTAAGCCCACCCCCGTCTCACTGCCTCCTAAAAGTCATCTCGCTCCTTTAGGAGGCCATGCACCCCCCCCATCCGTGTGCGATGTAATCTCATTTAACTGAGATCATGTTCCGATCAATGGCCACACAATGACAGCAGCATGCTCCCCGAAAACAACACGCAATTCAACACAGATGCAGAAGAAAGCGTAAAACCTTCGAATGGCACCACAGTGTCACGTGGCAGTGACATTGCAGTGCCACGTCTATACAGCAGCCAACAACACCCTCCAAAAGACAAAAAAAGGACAGAACCTCTACTTGAGCCCCTCCATTGTCCGAGGGTTAATTATGCTGCACTGTTCTCATTGATTCTGGGGTTCCAGCAGCCGAAACCGTAACTTGACGATAATTGCTGCGGGCTACTTAGAGATCGATGCCGTGCTAACGTATCAGCTTGGTATCAGACAGTGCCTGTGTTGGTGATTGCTCGCTCCATCAATCCTGCTCCAACACAGAGCCCATTTCCCCCGCCGCTTTCACCCCAGGCCAACGCCTCTTTTTATCAAGAGGCGGCCCACCAGTTTTGCGAGGGACTTTTCTGCCTTTCATTGTCCTGCCTGGGAAAATTTCAAGAATTTCAGACAATAGAGGGGCAAACGTCTGAGCCAGAGGTTGAAGCGGTGGTGGTAGTGGTGGTGGGCGAAGTGATCAGTGAGGAGGAGGAGGGGGAACAGGGGTAGAGGAGGTGGGGCAATGCATTACAGAGGCATGGGTTTGAGTGGTATGGATACCCACTCGGGACTGGAAGACGACCTCCTCGCCCTGGATGTAACATTGGGACGGAGCTACGGCGAAGCTAGATAACGGTGAGTGATTCAAGATGGAGATAGGATTGCTCAGAGAGTGGATGGGGAGGGTGGGTGGATGCTGGAGGTTGAGGGTTTAGGGGCTTTGAGGCTGACTTTGTGTGTTAGTGGCTCTCCGGAGCAAAGCATTAGCTAGTTGGTGTGGCTTGACAGCACGCATGACTTCCTCTTAACTACTCCACCCTATCTTTGGACATGTTTGGACTGTTCAGAGTTCTAAAAATACCTTCATCACTACTTGTGCCAGTTTTTAAAGGTAAGGATTCCTCTGTGTGAGCTCGTTTTGGGGAAAAAATGCCATAGCTTGCCCAGTTTGCCCAGTACGCAGCACCTGCGATGGAACAAGATATTTTTGACAGAAGGAACAGAATAATTGTTTTTATAGTTTTCGCTACATCAGCAAGACTATTTCACACCCAAGGAATTAGTGAAGCGTTTTTGATTCTGTAATACTGTCATTTATAGATATCAAGTCAGCATCTATTGTGGCCTACAACCATTTCACCTTGCTTACACTCATTAGTCATACTGTCCACAACATTACACAGCAGGAGGACGGAGACCATGACAGGTAGTCCGGAGAACATCCCGCTGGGTGAGTGCACCCTGACCCAGTCCAGAGACCAGCTGACCCCACTGAGCCATACAGAGAGCACAATCTTCAGCCTGTCCCGCAGCGACTCCCTGTGGACCAACGAAATCCCTCGCAGCAGGTGCCAGATCTACTGGTTTCCCATCCATCTCATGTGCACCGGGGGCAGCTTCCTGGCATGTGGCATCATCATCAGCGGCCTGTACTTTGCTGGACACTGCCCGCGGGTCACTAACATCCTGGGTCCGGCTTTGCTATCCATCGGCCTGATGGTCTTTGTGGTGGGCGTGGTGCTGATCCCTATCACCACGGAGTCCAGAAAGCAGTCCACCATGAAGAGGCCTGTAAGCTACTACAGGCCACCGGTATTCAACATGTGAAGAAGGAAAAAAAAGGGAGCGGCAGTTTACTTTTATGACCTTGGGTGGGGATGTTTGATTAGGGCACCACACTTGAAGACGAGGAACTTACCACGAAATGGACTTTCGACCCCCACAGCCTCTGGTGCAACTTTCCAAGCGTGGGTGATTTGTGTGTTATTTGTTTTCCTTCTCAAATGTGCATGATAGCATTTGCATTTGAAATAAGCAATTGCTTACGCTAACCAATAACTGCAAGGACGACAATGTGCTGCGTAAATGCTATTTTATACAACTGAGCAGAAAAGACACCAAGGAACAAACTGTGCTTCCAAATATTCATGAGCAAAAATGGGACTTGTGGGATCTTTCGTAATGCTTTGTGGTGCAATACATGATCCAGTTCATGAATAATTAAAGGATTGTAAGAGCGTATGAGAGCTTTGTCAGTTCCCCAGTTTATTGTCCGTCCAACTCTGAAAGTCGTCACTCCATTACTTGTATTATTGTATTATTTTACGTGGAAACAAAACACTATTTGACTAATCTGATCTAGACCAGATGTCAGAGCCCCCTGAAACTAATCACCACCAGTTATTTTCACAGAGAATTTCAAATTCTGCTAAGTGTTGGACACAACATGTGAAAGAGCAGCAGAATCTGATATTGTTCTACATAGATAGTAGATACTGTTCATTTTATATTGCTGAAAGGTTACAAAAAATACTTAAAACAACAATTATGTGGTGTGACCCCTGGGGTGATTTTACTAGCAAATCGCATTGCTTGTACAAGTCACTCCAGGATAATTTGCCTAAGGAAAGCGTCTCCTCCCAGACAGAATCTGTTGGTGGGAAGGGGGAAGTGTGTGTGTGTGTGTGTGTGTGTGAGAGAGAGAGAGAGAGAGACGTGCTTGTTTACCTTTGCGCTTGAGGGCGGGGCGCGTCAGGTGTGTGCACAGGTGAGCGGATGCGGCATCTCTCTTCCCTCCGTTAAACGCCGCCAACATGGACGCGTTACCATGCATCGGGACGTGTTTGCCACTTTTCATTGCCGCCGTCGTCTTCGACGTGGTAGGTGTGGTGGTCCTCTTCGTCGGCATCTTCGCCAATGTACGATTGGACGGCCAATTTTACGGTGACTTCTTGATTTACACGGGCTCGCTCATCGTCTTCTTCAGCATCGGCCTCTGGCTTATGTGGTACGTGGGGAACGTCCAGGTTCCTGAGGAAGGGTTCAAGCACTCTTACAGCTTCGTGGATCACGCTAGGACCCTGTCCCGGCGATTGACCCAAAAGTTAACGGGTGGTGATAATAGGGAGAAGAGAGGGGAGGAAGACGAGGAGGATTACACACGCCCTCCGACCAAAGTTAGCAAGCTGACGTGGGGCAGATCCACGGCCTACACGAACGAAGGCTACGACGACAACCACGACACCACCTCCGTGGAAAAGCACGACCAGGGCAATCATCCGGCTCCGCTAGGCGACGTGAGCCCATAAGCTGGCGGCCATGATGTAGTCCCTGCGTTTTGATCATCTGATAAGACCACCGAAACATCTGGAGCGCCGTTAGACGGGTATCCAAAATGTTTATAGACGCAGTCACATGCTGCAGGAAAATGTGTTTCTTATTCCTTAAGAACAGAGTTTTGTACTGCATTTCAACGTGTCAGTGGCACCTTATTTATTCCCTGATGCTTCCTGAGCTTCAAACTCACATTTTTTTTTTTATTCGCATGGGTGAGACGTGATTACAAACATTTCAATACGCAAAAACGGGGGGGCGGAAGGGAGGAAAAAGGATGTGTTCTGAAAAAGAAAGGTGCAGCCCTGTTTATTCATTGATGGCTAGTTGACAAAGCACTACCGGACAAACTGGTTTGCCAAGATATGAGTGAGCAGGTCAAACAATCTTGGGATCAACAAAGCCGGCCCTGAACTCCTGCTCAGCTTTTTTTTTTTTTTTTTTTTTTTCGCTTTTGCTTTAATTTCTTTTTCTTTTTTTAGTCTGTATTGACTAAAGGCACTTGTGTAAAAGTCGATGTAGAGACAGTTTAAATCCTGTAGCACCTGATCCTGTATTTTTTGTACTTGTACCTCTGCACAATCTGCTTAAATTGTGACTAATTGAATCAAACTCTGGCAAATGATGCGACAAATGGCTGAAATAATGAACTCCACCTGAAAATATTGGAACTGTTTTAATGGCAAACGGGGAAAAATGTCAAGGCAATCAATGGTGATTATGAACACATCGTGAAGGCCACACAGGACAGTCAAGTACTGAGTCATTTGCGACGCAAACAAAGTGTCACAAGGACTTTGATAAACGAACAATGATGAAAAATGTGATGAAATATCCCGAATACAACACTGTGGCGCTTATCTCTCTTGCTAAAATGTTGTCCAAGAGAAAATCTGAACCCAGCAGGGAGTGTAGAATGATTTGATAAAAGATGCAACGCTCTGAATTCCTTTGGATTCATTAGCTGTGAAAAAGAAAAGTTGAGGGGGGAGATTGGCGTAATGAATCACAGCCAACTCATCACTGTGTAAAAATGCACTCAGTGGCTGCTGATTACAAAATATATGTGCATAAATCGTAAGAGTAAATTACAAAAACAAAACCTCTGGTCTGTCAGATTGCACAGGTTCGACACGCCTATAATCTGTAAGGAATGCGGAGAAGTGGCATGACTTGTACCGGTGGTTTGACACCTGGTCCCGCCACCAAAAAGCTCTCTACTATGAAAGCTATGCCAGACATGCTTCACCTCTCAAGGAGAGACACAGAGAACGGCAAAGCACTTATCCCGTCAGGCCAGACAGGCTCGCTGTTCTCTTTGAGTGTTGTGCAGGACTGACCCTTCTCCTCCTTGTCAGGGGTGATGGAAAACAAGTGCGTGGTTTTCTGCCTGGCAGTGGCACTGATTTTTGATGCAGTTGGCTTCCTCCTGTTTTTCATTGGGATATTCGCGCCGTTGAGTTTCTGGGACTTTTTCGTGTTCACAGGACCTCTGGTGATTTTCCTTAGTCTAGTGTTTTGGATATTCTGGTACCTGGGAAGCCTCACCGTGACCAATGAGGACCTGAGCCTCCTGCACGCCAGTGTACTATGACTGTACCATGGCTGGAGCTGGATTTGAGTCTGGAGGAGGACTGAAGGAACTCCGGGCCACCAGGTTCCCTCTGATCTCCCACTCGAGCTTCGCTACGCGACTTGACAAAGATGACCAAGCTGTGACGTTTAAGTGTCCTGTACTTTTTCCCAGGGAGAAGCAAATGCTCTCTGCCAAACATTGGGTAAATTTTTGCCCTCATCTCAGAGTCAAAGAAATTATGACTCTGACACTCCTCCAGCCTCAAATGGACACTTGAGGATGAGGGACGCATTTCTGCTCTGTTGCACTTCAATATGACGATGGGGAATGTGGAAAAAACGTAGAAATTTGCTGATGTCATAACTGATGTCATAATCATTTGTGTATGCCGTCATCTTGAATTATGACATTGTAATTTGTGCATATTTTCACCATGTTTCTGCTGCTTGATGTGACTAAAGGTAGAGAAACCTGCTCCAAATGCCTGTGGTGTTGTTCATTATGAGGGCGCTCTACTGTAAACCTGTCTGACAGGCACTGTGGGTTTCGCACAAAGGTATTTTCAGACAAGGGATAACTCAAGAGGAGGAAGAAATCATGTCTCAGCCTCCCCCTGGACCGGCCAAGCCCAGCCTACACACTACAACTAATTACATGTGGCAAGGTGTTGTTTTTTTTTTATGCTAGTTAGCAGTTTCCTCCCTGTAAGTCCAAAGCTAGGTACATCTATCAGTTGGGCCTCAGTGTGGCACAGGCAGTGGTGGCGAGCCGAGTGAAACTAACACCAATCTCCACACCCTTTTTCCTCCTGGCCTTAATCAGTACCCAAGGCACCATTAACTCCCTCAGACATGGAGAGTGTTATTAATGTGTCCATTTGGTTCCTGCCCCAGGGAGAGAGGAAATGGAGGAGAAGCGTAATAGGGCTCTCACCACAACAAGGAAAGCAGGGGAGGGAGTAATGGAAACCCTGTGTCTCAGCCCCTTCGTCCCCCATTCGCCTATGTCGCTGCGGCCCTGCAAGAGACCATTTTTTCTGTTATGCCCAAGTCTCCAAGTTGCAGTGGTGGCATACGTCATTACAAGACATGGCTCCATCGCACCTGCTCTCATCACGGAGCATTACCGCCTCCCGTGAGAGGCGGCTGGACTCATGAACAATGAGACTGTGAGGCCTGATCAGCTAACCTGATTTGAAAGCTTGTGTGCCCCGTAAAAATACGGTTTGTGTATCACGGAGTAGAAATATAAGGGATGACAGGTTGTTGGTACTCCTGGTCATGTAGTTAAAATGAGGTTGTGCGACACCGATTGTAGTCACGACACCATCCAGCTATCTGCTTCGGTAGTTGTACGTGGGAGTGGCTCTCTTCTGGAAATAAACAAGTGTCGTATGACACAATAAGGCAAACATCCAAATACATATAGGCTTTATGCATAAACGTAACGTACATGCCGTAGGGCAGTACTTCCACAATAATGGGTTAAGTGCCAGATACAACTAGAATTACAGATGATGCACATGAGGATCTTTCCAGTATAAATTCTTTCCACCATTTCCATTGTATTTCTCTCAGTGGCATGATACTTGCATGATTAAAACCGACGCAAAGTATTCTGGAACGTTTACAACCAATAAAGGTGACATGCCCGCAAGTGCACCTCACCAGTGGAGACACGACATGGCTACAGTTGTTCAATCTTCTTGCAGACATATTGGCAGGAGCTGAATATGCTTCCATTACATATTTGTGATGAAGACTGCAGTAGCAGGGATCTCAAAATGGCCAGATTCAATGATGTCATCTTGAGAGACTAGCGCAGAGGCATGCTTCCCTCTAGTGGCTCTGCCTGGGAAAGTACGTGCACCAAGGTTAGATGTGAGGGTACAATCATAGCAAATTCAAACCACAATAATAATGGTAATAACATTGTTGTCGTCATCAAATGAAAATGATAAGCATCATCATCATCATCATCATCATCACTCCGGGTTGATTCTTGGCTGGGGTCTTTCTCTGTGGTTAGTATGTTCCTCCTGTGTATGAATGTTTTTTCTGTAGGTGCTCAGGCATCCTCACACCATCCAAAAACAAGCACTGCAGGTAAATCAGTGATAATATATCATCCAATATCATCCATAGCAGTGCGTATGATTGGAGTACACTGCTCTCGCCCAGTGATAGCTGGGAATGGCATATGTGGAATGTGACCCTAGATATAACTTCAGTGAGTTCAGGGAATCATTCAATACTCCTTTGATTGCTACCCCCTCTCACAAATATGCATTACGTGTCCCTGGGTCTGAGTGGGAATGGTTGGCTCAGCTTGTCCCCGAGCGGCTCAGCACATTGTTGTTGTTGTTGCTGCTGCTGCTGTCGTCATCGTCGTCATAGTTGTCATCATCTAGCCATTACCAATAATAAGAGTTACGAAAATGATGCAAATATCAATAATGCTATTTGGCCCTGTACAAATAAAACTGAAAGGAAAAAAGAACTGAATAGAATATTTTGTTGTCATTCAAAAATATCAATAAGAATAACTAATTATACATTTTGATATATATAACTCCAGTTGTTTATAATAAGAAAAATAATATTAGCTCTGAGTAATATTTCTATAAACATAAGGTCATTATACTACTATAATCAATGGCAGTAGTAGTATTATGCATCCTGGTATCCTCAAGCTGCTTAAAGCAGGGTGTGAATGATCTCACTCTCCATAAGAATATCATCACCCCAACCACCAACCACATTAACATCATGAATGAAGGGAAATGATTAATTGGAATTACAAAAGGAAACCATTTACACTGTGGTGAAGAATAAGATGCTGTCACCTTTGGTAAGAAACCTTAATATTAGATAAAGACTCTCAAACTGACTAGAAATTACCTGCAATGAATATTTCATCGAAACAAGAGGTGACAAGGTATATCATAAAAAAAGGTATCAATCCCCAAATGGTGACTGCATAGAATGGGACAAACACAAGTAATAAGAATAAGAATGTAGGGTCACATGCCAGATCTCAAGGTGTGCATGTGTGTATATCTTTTAAAATCAGATTATTCTTGCAAAATCAAGATTATTTTTTCAGATAAACATTGCTTATCTCCCTAATGAAATGAAATCAGGTGTTTATTTCCTGGCCTTACTGGATCTGGCATAGCGTCCGTCTGCAACCCATTAATACATGGTATTTAAGTGTGATGACTGGTTGTCAACGGGGCGAGATGGGCGTTTACCTGGTCAAAGACGTGACAGGCGGACTGTTGACGCTACAGTAAACGCCCTCACCCCCAACCCGCCGCCCTTACCCCACACGCAGACATACACACAAAGTCGCCTCTCCACAGCGTTTCACTGTTTACAAACAAATGGCCTTGCAGATGGCGGGGAGAGGGGCGGGGTCATTGTAACAGTCCGCAAAATAGCCTCCGACAGAGCAGTGAACAACTTCATCATTTGATATTAAAGACAAAGTGTATTTGCGATGGTACTTTAGTGGTAACAATGTTCGTTGTCAAACGTCAGGGACTGTACTGGTTATTTAAAAATATTGTCTGTCCAACCTCAGTGTAGCGAGGTGCTGCAAAAGGAGGAGAGAAAACCCGCGATGGAGTGTGTAGTGGACGAGGAAGACTATCGTATCACCGTGCTTGTGTACTGGTGCAACGTGGACGCGGAATCGACATCAGACCGCGTCGCTTTGCTTGCCAATCGACTTGGACTGATTATAAGGCCTGATGTTATGAAATGTGGCAGCGAAATTTCGATGAATAGTCCGTTAACACAGGCATTTTTTTCTGTTTCGAAGAATCTCACGTGCAACCTCGTTTTCCGGTGCGGATACAAAACGTATACGCCATTGTTTATCCCTAGCCAAGCATTTGCACGTACTGCTACTGGTCAACCGACCATTGAGTGTGTGTCCCCCCGAGCAACGCTTGCACACGATTGGTCGTTAGTGTTTCAGATTGTCATTTTGAGAGAAAGCAATTGGACAAATTCGACGTCGATCAAAATATTGCCGCCTTTTGCAGGGTTTGGTTGGCTCTTTCTGCTACCCCTTTCTCTCGGCGGTGGGTCGGAGCCGCTGTCCCTGGCCTCGCATGTTCCCCTCTAAAATTTCAGTTTTTGGTTTAATGCCCCCCTTGTAGGTTCGATCGTTAAACACGCCTGTTGAAGGGGCCGCAGTTGGGCGTCTGTGTGTCGATATTAGTTTTACTTCCCCTCCAAAAATATCTTTAATTTAAGAACCTTGATCCCGAAAATGGCCGTGGTGAGCGGATCGTCTGGGCCAATCGCCCGGCTTGAGGGCCGTGAATTCGAGTACATGATGAAAAAGCGTTCGGTGACTATCGGCAGGAACTCGTCTCAGGGCTCTGTGGACGTGAGCATGGGCCATTCTAGCTTCATCTCTCGGAGGCATCTGGAAATATTCACCGCCAGCGACGATGGCACCGGCACCGGGGATTTTTACTTGAGATGCCTGGGTAAAAACGGGGTGTTTGTGGACGGAGTGTTCCTCAGACGGGGCGCCCCTCCTCTGCAGCTCCCGCGAATGTAAGTCGGTACCCCTGGGCTCAACTGTGAGTGTTTAATGCTAATGCGGAGCCTTGTTTAAGTCGATACATTAAAAAACATTGAGGTGTGCGGCGGAGTAGCCGCATCAAGAGAGGGAGGCCACGTGTTTTAGCATGCTAGCCACTGCCAAATCGCTAAAATGTCTTTGATGTAATTCAGTGCAAATAAAGGCCCCGTTTTGGCTATGGCTTCCCTCCCGTCGCCCTCCCGGCGGTTTGCCCTACCAAGGCATCGTTCCACGGGCTTCTATCTATCAACCTTCATGTTCCCCGCCCGTTTAGCCCGGATAATTCCCGATGCTATCGCTAATCTAGCTCGTGGTTGGCTGCATTGTTGATGCGTGGCAGACCTCACTGTCAACACGCTGACGCCCGGGTTGTTTACTTAGAATAAATCATTTGCTTATGTTTCCGAAAAACGTTTTTCCTCCATCCATAGTAAACAAGAAACGTAACCAAGAAATAGCGACGCCACGCTCACTGATGGCACGTAGCTCTTCAGTAGTTGTGAATGGAACTTGTATCGGCTCCCTAAACGTAAACAAACCAACCGTCCCCGCCCTAGCCGGTTAACAACAAACACTAAAAGGGAAGCTCGTCGAACCTTTGCACCCTTTTATGAAGCTATAGAAAAAATGTTCCCATCGACGACCCAATTCGTAAATGGCTATATTAATGGTGTCTGTCTAACAGTGTCTGACAATTCCTTTTTTTGTTACAAGTGCACCAGTCAGGAGTCGCCATCCAAAGCCTGAAGTGATACCACCTCACCCGCTATTGTTTTGACGACTGTTGGAAATATGCGGAATATTTTGCGTCGTCAGTCCCACGTCATTATTAGTTTTTACTTCCGGGAGACTTGTTTTCACATCTCCGTTGTTATTTTCAGGCGTGATCCAAGAGCTGAGTAATATGCACCAAAATAACTACGTAACTCCCTGGAAGCCATTTTATGAACGAAATTCTACTCTAGCTGGAAAAGCTTAGTGTTTGCAGCATGTTTCCCTCTAAACTGCCTCTTTCCTCACACCCACCCTCTTCTTGCATTTTTCATTGTTTGGTTTTATGTATTTACAGAGGAGTCTTCTTCTCTAAAGCTGTTCGTCAATGTTAACATACATTTTTCGATATTGCTGTGTGATTTATCTGTTTTTGATGATCCCAGGTGTGCCAATGTGTATCACCAGGAAAAAGCTTTAACCCTTGTCAGCTACAGTTATGGCCCGCATGTGGAGGCGTTGTTGGCCCTTGAACCACTGATGGAGCACATTGAAAGTTTAGAATTATTGAGTAATTGTATAATTTTCAGCAAGTAGTGGAATTATGCGTAAGGCTCGGTATGAAATTTTATTTAGATTAAAATACGCCTGAAAGGCAACATTTTTGGCACTGTCACCTCCTATTTACAAGAGTGAATTCATCTCATCAGTTTATCAACTGTGAGATTGTGATCTCTGGACAGGGGCTCAGTATAAACACGTTGTGAATTGTCTGTGAGAGATAGCTGTTTGCTATTTGCTTCCAGGACTGCCTCCATCCTCACTACGGCATGAGAGAACCAACCAGGGTTTCAGGTTCTCATTGATTATGTTGACTGCTGTTAAAGAGCTTTTCATCAGAGAGCAGATATCACTTCCGAATGCCTGCTTGCGCTGGTAGTGCACTGTGTAGACAAAGGGCCACTCTAGGCGACCTTAAGGGAAATTGTCAAACAAGTTGGAGAAGGTTCTTTCGCAATGTGTTTGGCGATAAGTCTCAAAGTCGGCATGTGTGTCAGACGGAGGACGCTCTAGTCAAGT
>OMPJ01009024.1:0-11651 GCA_900312935.1 Carapus acus | reverse complement strand
ATAATAATAATACATATTCTATGCAGTGTGACTGCAAGCCATCAAAATCTCACGGAGGTCAGCACTTTTATAATTTCCACACTATGAGAATGTAATTAAACTTGGACGCTGAAACTTAAGTCGGTGCACTTTGCCGGTGCCCTCTTCTGGTCGTCGTTCACAATTTTTCGGATGAATGTGTAGGCACGGGACGATGTCGGTGTTTACACGTGGCGGAGGTGGCGAGGTTTCTTTAAAGTGGCTGCTTGGGTGATATTTCCCTAAGCCCCAAGCAAACACAAAAAGCCCTATTTTTACATTCTGTGAGGTAGACAGAAAAGCTGTGCCGTCTGCCTTGTAAAACAGCCTCAGTCAGAGGCAGCACGTGCGCTTATGTGAGGTGAACGGCCAGGTGGTCTTATCGCCGTTCTGACCGCCGTGACCTCAGACAGGCAGGAGACCAGGATGACGGCTGTAGACCAGAGTTCCCACCTGTGTGGTGTGGACCTGCACGTGCTAGCGACAGAGACGATCATCATCATGATCATCACCTCATCGTCTCGTGCTTACGATGACGTTGTGGGTAGAGGTGCGCAAGACGGATGCACAGAATAGCCGATTGTGGCACAAGTCTGTGTGCGACACTTCCATTTTTCTTTGATAAATCACGAATAAACTCCGCCTCAATCCTGCAACGAGCAAGTGCAGGTGTCCATCTACATTTTTTTCAGATCTAAAATTCCTCAGAAAGACGCAGCAATACTTGATAAAGCATTGACTTCATATTATTGTGCGTGGACTAAATCCTTCTTCATTGTTGAGAATTTTTTTCATTTTGAGGTTGCAATATAGTGATCTCCGGCTATATTGCGGCTCACCAATTGCAATCTCTGTGCATTTCAGATTTTTAGAAATGTTCAATAAAGTTATATTGCGGTTTCCTTGGTACATCAAGGGTCATCAAGGTCAATTGAAACTTTTTTTTTTTTGTGAAATTGGATTGTCTGTTGAGGTCAAAAGAATTTTCTAGCCTAGACAAAAAAAAAAAAAAAAAAAGACAGTGTGTTGAGTACTAGCAACATAGCTTTTAGCATCCCCCGCTGTTCAGTTCACCCTTACGACAGCAGAGCAGTTGAAAATTCTAGAAAAGGTGGATAACAGTGTTAAAGAGTATGTGAGAGTATGTGTGTATGTATTGTAAGACTATTGTAAGCCTTATTGAGAACTTTGATACATAGAAGAACATACCAATACAATACTGTACCCTTAGGATTTGCAGGTGGTTCTAGAATGTAATCCCTGGAATAGGTGGGGAAATTCTGTTCTCCCTGTTCACAAAGGTGGTTATGAAAGCAGTTGAGAGCTCAGTGCCTTGTTCGAGGACTCTTAGACATTGCTGGAGGAGGAGCTTTTGATTGAATCGACAACATCATGGTTTCTTTCCAGCTGCTCTGGGTCTTGACCTATGCCGTCCCCCTATGTGTGAAGTCCTAAGTTCTCAAACTTTCAACCAGTTCTGCATATAGCACACCTAATGGGGTAATCAGTGATCACCACCCACCGGTCAGCCTGCTCATGGGCGGCGTGACCCCGAACAATAACAGAGCACTCGGGCTGCATGTCATTAATTCACAAATCTCCAAAGAAATAAACACTCAATTTACAAATCAGTCCATGCAGGACTGGTCATCTCACTCAGGGCCATTAGCTTGACCACTGATTCTGGCCCCTTCACAACCACCCAGTCTGATGTCACAGCAGATGGGTGAAGGTCTGTGATCTGTTGAAGCAATTTTGTGCATGGCTGCCATGGCTTGTCCCGGTGTGACATCTCCTGCTGCTCATCGGGCTGTACCCTGACCTTCACACTGGGCTGGTGTGCAGCTGTCTGGCTTGAAAACACAAACACACTCCCACATATACCCACATACACAGAACACGTTAGCATGTTTTGGGGGGAAATGAAAAAAAAATAAATAAAAGTTTTGCCAGGGAACGCCACTTGTGTTATTGTGAGATAGCGGCGCTGAGTTTTGGCCAGATATAGCACCCAGCTAGCTGGCAGGCAAAGTGCATCCAGCTTTGTTGAGCAAAATGTCAAATATGAGTCCAGAATTGGTGCTCAGTTGGTATCAGAAATGACTCATGAGCGCTTGAGATTGAGCTATTCTTTTTTTTTTTTGGTCAGCATGCGTGTTTTTAAAGGGAAAATATGGAGGCAGTGGCTACACACTGTGCACTCTTCCCCATCTCCCTGTTTGTGGAGTGGGAGGCCACGTAACGTAAACCCAAAGAGACACGTCCTCCGTTGGGAGAGATCTCCTCTCATTACCAGCAGGATTGACACTGGGCCTGGCCCATCCAGAGGGAGGCCTACGCCAATAAGAGAGTAATTGAAAGAGGCGCTTGACTTCCCGTCTGTAACAGCTTACAGAGCGGGCCTGATGTGCCTCAAGGAGCGTGGCATTTCCACAACGGATGGGCCAAGACAAACACCGCTTCCGCCGCGGAGGAAAAACGTAGTTCGCCTCCTCTTTGATCAGCATTTACCTATATGTCAAACGACATACGGCCCTGCCTCTCACACCACCAAACCACGCCGACGTGGGGTCGCAATTGTGTCGCACTTGCGTCACGTGAAGCGCCAAGCAAAAGTTTACCCAGCACAGCAGCATAAATTCCAAGAAACTACGAAGAAACGTGTCAATACGCCAGCAGTTTGGCGGTTCTCCCTGTGGCAGCCGTGGTCCAACGTGTCAACTGCTGGAGCCTGGACGCAGCAGAGTTGGAGGCTGCGCCCGAGCGTCTTGTCTCCGTAAGGTGTGTGCTGAGTCCCGGTGGCTAGACTTGTTACGGAGATGACAGCCTGTTTTGTTTCACTACACAGTCCTTGCGCTGACAGTCTGGGAGCCTGGAGCCAAACAAACAGAGACGGCAGCGGTGCCAGCTATCTCAAGATCTCTCTCTCTCTCTCTCTCTTAGGCACACACTCTGCATAGAAACAGCACAGCGCACGCAAACAAACATGATTCATGCTATGCACAAGGACACCCAGCACCCAAATAACAATGAGTGCAGGCACTTATTTCAGTCTGTGCTCAAAGGAAAGGCGGCAGATTATGCTGTTACCGTATTGTGATGCCTAATCTCAGCGGAGGTCAGTATCGGCTCCTCCTGCTGCCGTCTGAGGCAAAATAAATGGCCGTCATCAACACACAGGGAGGAAATCACTTAGTCCCTGTAGCATAAATGCCCAATGTGCATTTCTCTGTCTCATTTTTGGTGTCCCTGCTCTGCTGAGGGCGAGTGAGGATATGTGAAACAAACACAGACACACTCTCTCTCACAAACACACTTATTCAAACTCCCCAGTCATTATGAAGGTAGTGCTTCAATACCCACGTCGGCGGTTTTTCTTTCAATACAATTGTGATGCTCTGAAAAACATTTGTAGCCAGGCTTGTTGTGCCTGCAGAATTAGGACGGCTGGAGTTCTCACATTCTCATCTTCCCCTCTGCTTAATGTGCAGGAGAACAGCGGATGCATTTGAATCCAGCGCCGCACCGCAGTCTTTTCAACTTACCCTGGAGTCGGGGGGACGGTCCACGTGTCCACAATGTTCCTGTGTCCACACTGCTGCTGCAAATGCCAAAGCAGGCTTATAGAAATTTTTCATTATTTCAGGAAGCGTGTCTCTTTGAATAGAAAACCACCAACCTTTTCCCGGGCTTTCTGTCCCTCTTGTCCACCTCACCTTGGTACTCGTGTCCTTGTGCGTGGAAAGCTGACGTGCACATTTTACGTGTGCGCGCCTCCTTTGCCTGCTCTCTTGTACTCTGTGTTTCTCTAATGCACCCGCATCCACACACACACACACACAGATACAACACTCATCCATAATACAGCAGTGTGTTGGATGGTGGGTGAACATCTGATATCACCCCAGATCTTATATTTTCATGTCAAAACATGCCGGCAACAATGATTTTTCTTGATCCAGCATCCCTACATGGACAATACCGTTGACTCGGCCAGGATTGTGTTGTGATGACTACGAATATAATACCTCAAATCTTCCAATAATTTCTCAAAGATTATTGCGAAAAGACGGTATTTAACAGCAACATTAGTGGAGTGATAACCCTTGAATATCAGATATGACTTGATGTTGAAATCTTAATGTGCAAAGCAAATGTTGGAGTCTCATCTCAGTTAAAAACTTTACAGTCTCCACTAAATAACATATTATAAGGAGAGTTCTTAGCTGAGTTGAAATGCTGGTTATGCATCATTTACTGCATTGTCTGCACCTGTGGTCCTTCAATAATTCAAGCCTGCACTTGAAGCCCAGGTGTGGGAATAAGATGAACCCTGGAAGGTTCCAGAAGATACCGCAGTACCTCTCAGATTGATGCAGCACTCGACTTGATCAAGAGCCCGAACGGGCAGAGCGAGCACGCTTAACCAGAGAACAACGCAACAGAACAAAAAGACGTTTCTCACCCAGGAGCGGCTCTTACTGCAATCTGCAGCCAGCGCGGTGATGCGGTTGCTTCAATTCTGGCAGCGCCTGGAAGGGAGGTATAACTACACAAAGGCCACAGGAAGCTGAGAATGGAAGTAGAGAAGATTCCGAAAGAGAGTCAGACTCTGAAATTATTTAGTTTCCAGGATGATTTTATAGTTACAGAAGCTGCCATAGAAGAATAGAAGGTAAAGGTCAAGGCAGGAGGGATTAATAAATAGTGTAGGTAGTATGCACATGTAATACAAATACACTGGTCGTGTACAGTATATGAAAAAATAAGGATAAACCAAATAGACCACATACGTAAATATGGAGATTCTCAGTGCCACAGCTTAGGGCTTGTTATTTGTATTTCATTTGTCCGGGGCATTTAAAAACCAAACTCGGGACATTGCAGTAAATGCCTGTCAGTCATCATTTAGGGCCTCAATCCGCTGCCAGATCTCCATCAGCACTTGGCAAAGTAGGAGCTCACTTGTGCGCTGTCCTTAAATTTCTCCGCCAAAGTGCTCTCATCTCTATAACTAAGACATCTGCAACCCGCCTGAATGCGGAATGAGATATCGACAGTGCGGCATTAATGAAGTTTTAATAAGATGGATGTAGTGCCGACAAATGCGAGAGGGTCAGACGGGGCAGGGGGAGAGCGTGATGCGCAGCGCGCCGCATCACAGACGTCCCCCTTGTTATTGTATAAGGTCGACTCAATTATATGGCCGCAGACGGATAATTATCGAATGGGCAAACTGAATAAACACAGGGAGGGGGATGCTCCTGTCGGCTCCACATTTTGGACTTTGTCCCTTTGTCGATTTAAATTACAAACCAGGCCCGGTATTCGAGGCGCCGTCAACAACAGGTACTGCCCCGTCGCTTAAATGAGGCTGACAGAGTGAGCGAAAAGTAGCGCGTGGGAGAGAAAGGGGAGGGAGGAGGGCCTATTTAGCAACTTCTATTTCTTCATCCGCACTGGAAAACAAAAAGGGGAAGAACAAAAGAAAAGTACCTCTTGAATTACTGAGGGAGCTGGCACACTTGTTTTCTCCACGCTGTGTTGGAATAAAAGATTTGTCTGCAAATAATTCATTCCGGTGTTCCCTCTGCCATTCCCCTCATCTTTCCCCAGTGATATACGGAGCCCTTTGTGGTGGAATTCTGGATGATGAATTCTGCGCATTTATTTAAAAAAAGAAGAAGATATTTAGAAGAGGAGGATACTGCATAAGTCATTACGCTTTATTCCCAACACTGTGGGGGAGCCCACGGGATGTGTTATGTAAAACTGGTCAAACCCATGCTAATGTGATTTTGAACACATGACTTCATCATCTCGCCGCCACAGCCACTGCGTGTTGCTGTGGGACCCGAAGCGGAGCGGCTGTGCCTCAAATTAACTAACTATTCTGAGATTACAGGCAACATTTCTTGGTAATATTGTTCATTACATACTGTATATGAGAGGATGAAACACGCAGAATGGGACAAAAACACACAGTGTGGTGACGGGCTGGCAAATTAGGAAATTAATCTAGTGACGGGTAATTAAAATACCTCTCCACACCCGATCCCCTGTGTTTTGACACTCTTGCTATTTTAGACCTTAACATTATGTTGGGTAACACAAACGGGAATTGTCTTGTTACTGGAGGAAACGCGGATAAAATAATTCACGCAAAGGACATTTTGATGTATTGCTGTCTTTGGTTTAGGCGATATATCAGAATTATGATGAAGGAGAGAGATGCAAGATCTGGGGCCTCTCAACTGCTGCATGAGTGACAGGAAAATAATAACGGAGCACCTAAGGAAGAGTGATCACATGCTAATCTATGCTAATGATGCTAATCTAACGTTAATCACGATTAGGAGGTACCGCCGGCAAGCAGTGTTTTCAGAGCTCATTGTTGCATCCTCTGTCTCATGCCTCTTTTCACGTCAAGTCATTTGGAAAGCAAACTGCTGAAAAGAAATAGCGCTTGGGGAAAAAAAAAGGGATTTGGTCAGAAATCCAAAGTGGATGCGAGACAATAAATGTCCCATGGAGGGTTTATGGGGCATCTCGCCACCTATCGCCACTGCGGCGAACCAAAGGTCCCGTCCTGATGAGAAGTACCTCAAAAAGATACAGGAGGCGCCTCGGACCGACAGCTGTGAAGAGGCGCTTTAAGGCATGTTAAAAAAGATAATAGTGTGTTAAACCAGCAGTGAAGAGAAATGGAGGGTGGACAAGGTTAGATTAGGTGTCGGCTGCACCGGCAGAGAGATTTGTGTGACATCCTAGAATATGACTCGATTGTCCTCTGCGCGATGAAGACACAGGGATCTATTTATGAAAGGGGAACGGAGGAGAGGAAGAGGGGTGGTGGGTAAAGGTGGGGGAAGGGAGGGGCGCTGAAAAACAGAAATGACAGAAATACAGTTCCTCACATCCCAGCACCTAATGTTACAACACTAGGTGGAGTAGTTGCAGTGGTCATCAATTTAATGGCGGGGTGGCAGGCTAATGGCTGAGAGGAGGGTGGCTGACAAGGTCACCAGGTGGAATTCTTTCTGGAGAAGGAGCCTGTGTGGTGGTATAATAAGAAATACTCTCCGCTGCCTGCTGGAGCGTGGATGACCTTGATTGCAAACGTGGTCCCAAATGTCTCGGCGAGGCGGGTTACGGTTTGGCCGGAGCAGCTTTTTGGGAGAGTTTTGGCCACTCGGGTCACAACTGTACAAAATGAGGTCAGAGACGTTACCGGGAGTGGCGTGGATATACTGTGTTTTTAAATCTCAACTTGTGTTTTGATCATTTGTCATGCGTGTATGTCTTGCAGCGCTCATTTCTGAAGCGCTCACACAGATGGTGTTCCTTTGCAACGTTTTGATTGCCGTGATGAAAAGCGCCCGGGTCCCTCTCTCTCTCTCTCGTTTCTCACTGCAGTGTGAAAATGTGTGTAGTAACCAGTTGCAGGTGCAAAAGCAAGTGGGCTTGTGATTAGTCTTTGGTGAGTGTAATCCATGGATGGATGGATGGATGGATGTCACCATTGTCTGCACAAAGTGCTCTTGAAAGATACCAAGCGTCTCTTGTAACTTCAATTCTACCGGCCACATCTCTGGACTCTTTATCTGTTTCTATCGTTATAGATCACCAATATTCATGGGTGAGCCTGTGTGTCACAAGAACCGGGAAGCTCCAGATGACACAGAGCACTTTTTGGCTCTGAGTGCAGGGATGATTCATTTCCCCACTGTAATTACGCCAAATGTTTTGGCGGGTGAAGTCTTTCCTCCAATTACCACAATTTTTAATGTCGAAAGAAGAAGCTAAGGCAACCAAGGCGAGGAGTCATACTAATGTTGAAAAATGACTGTGAAATTATTGTTATTGTTGTTACTTGCTGCGTGAAACACACAAGTCCAACATCAACGGACCCATCCTATACTTCTTTAGAGAGGTGTTTTCAACCGGGCGCTCAGCTCGAGCAGTGAAAAGTAGCATTTTCTTCAGCGCTGTCAGCTAGCAGACCGCGGCATCTCTTACCAAGAAGAAAGCAATCACACCTCATTAATGCTGAGCTTGAGGGTCCAGTCACCAGGCCTCCACTTCACTGAGTTTGAGATGTATTTAAAGGGCAGTACATAATATATTCCCATAAATGGTTATATACATTCTGGGAAAATGGGTCAAACTCTTGCGTGTGCTGGTGCATGAAAATAAACATAAAAGAGACTATCCAATATAATGCAATAAGAATTGAATAATCTCTGGTCAGCCATTTCTTCTGTTGTTGAGACTCAAGCGCAAATATGATGTTTGTGTCATTACTGTAATTATGTTTTTCATTAATGAAATTGTATCTTCTTTTATAGCTACCATCTTCATATCTGTATCTCAGTCGCTACTGTGACAACAGGGAGGTTGACTCCATTCTATTCTATTCCATTCTAAATAGAACTGAAAAGGCTTGGTGTAGGAATGGTGTCTTTCTAAATAAGAAATATTAAACATTAAACCTTTTCCTTGGCCTCCGTGCCATTGACACTAATGGTCAAAATTCTATGCCATGTAAACACAGAACATTTGACATTGGCACTTAAATAATGAAGCCCAGACCTCATGGTAAACAGGGATGGACGCAGATCCAACCAGCTGTCGCAGCAGGTGGAAATCTTTAATTGGACAAAATTGTAGTAATAATTGTTGGCAGCAAGGGTGAATTCCTATTCCAGAGTTAACGGAATTGTTATAAGCACACAGTTTCCATGAACCTGATTGAGGACTGCCCGAGCAGATAGCAGTAGCCTTGCCAACAAAGATATTTTTGTCTTTTATAAAATCCAAGCTGAGTGCTGGTTCTGGGAATTCTGTCCAAAGGTTTCTGGGCCTTGGTGGTGCTGCGCAAGACAATGACATATTTCTCTCTCTTTGTCCCATGACTGAGCTGTGACAATTTTCCAACGATAACACCAGCATCACCTGCGTGAATCCTCCGTCTGACAGGGTTTGGTTGAAAATACACCTTGTATCTCTGCCGACTTGCCCTCAGCTCCCGCTGTCTGCCGCACGCATCCCCTACACCCGATGGCTCCCCTATAGAAATGTTTGTTTTATATGAAATCACCGCTGACCCTGCTGACCACAAATCATGTTGAAAGCGGAGCGGGAGAGCAGAATAAACCGCCATCATCCAAAGGGAAGTACCTTTTAAGATCTGTCAAAGCCTTTGCTAATAGAGGTGATCCATCCAGGGCTTTCAAAATGTCACATCCCTGCCTCCTTCATTTGCATAACCTCTAAAGCGTTGGGGCGAGCGTGCCGTGCATTGATTTAGCCAACGTCTTGGGAGATGCTCGTGTTGTTGACACAGTTTGTGTAAGTGAGTACGCCGGTGGCACTCCTTAATCCACTGAACGGCGCGGCGACTATGCACCGCGCGGCGCTTTTATGGCCCCATCATGAGTCATTCCCCCACACTCCGTATCGCTAATGCGCTGACTCCCGGGTCATTTTTTTTTTAGATTAATCATGAACTGTCTGGTGTGAGTCCAGCTGAATTCTGAACACAGCTAATTTTATTCCCAAGCTGGACTCAGTAACTGTAAAAATAACAACAAACAAACAACAGGTACTTCGTAAACACTGTTATCCAGTCGGGCTGTATATTACTCTGCGCCTAATGACAATGAAGGGCATTCTACTCTATTCTTCCCTATGAGGAACAGATGAGCTCAACAAAACTAATTTTCCGTACTCTTCTCAGCTGTGTTGTGTTCATACACTTGGAGGAACTTTGTCCTATTGAGTTAGGGAAATTCAATAACAAGGGTTTTTTTCAACTATGTGCCTTCACAAACATCCACAAATTTTGCAAGAAAGAGACAGAATCAAGAACTGGACACAGATTCGACCAAGAAATGCTTAACTCAGTCGTCGAGCGGGACGAACTCAAGGTTTTATAGATTTTATGAGTGTCCAGAGTCACTCAACATGTCAAACTTTTTACACAGTGAAATGCCCCACGTGAAACTAACACACGACTCTCTGTCATTTCTGAACCTCACCACAAGCACCAGAGCACTCAGACCCCTTTTTGGTTCTCATTTTCCGACAGCTGCACTGTGATCAAATGGGTTAAGCTGGTGAAAGAAGAAAAAAAAGAAAAACATAAACACCCAGAGGAGAGTAAGCACTTGGAAAGTTTCAGAGGAATACATATATAGAGGAATAAATTCAAGTCTTGTGAGAGAAGATGTGCTTTTCCTAGCATTTACCTTAATTTCATCCCGAGGGGACATTCTATTCATTGCTCTTCACATCACAACACAGAAAACATCTCGTCATCACCGCTACACAACTTAAACAACACATTTCAGCGCCGCCAAACAACAGCAGAGGCGAAACTTTAACTCCCATCTATCCTACCAGGTTGTGCGTCACCGTGATAGGAGTCTGGGGATACATGACGGTGATATACAGTATATATTTTTAACATAATGGAGCAGTTAGGCACGATAAGGAGTAGAAGGCAAAAGATGGCAAGGTAACTGCAGCTAATTTGCACGGTTTCAGGCGGGAGAGCATCAAGGCGTCATTTATCACCTCCCTCGGCTCCCAAGTTATTATTCCTTTAAGGCATTGTTTCTACAGATAGAGATCGCAGCGACAAAAGAGCCTGGTCAAAGGAAATTAGAAAGGAGGTGATGGTGGAAAGTTCAATCAAGAGATCTGACCCGGTGGCTGCGCTGTGTGAAAGCCTGATAACTTTGCTGTGGCTGCTCATATCATTTTAAAGTTGCCGTATCAGCTTGACTGGACCAAAAGACTCAAAGATTCTCGCTTCAAAACCCCGCAGATGACAAAAATGTTTGGAGACTGATGCTAATTTATGTTTTTTTTTTGGTGGTGCAATGTTTTTCATCAGATTTTGATCAAAGCCAATGATTTCAATTTCTGTAACGACTGAGAAAAAAAAATTACAAGATGCATCTCATCCCGTCGCCATCCAAGTTATCTTTTTTTTTTTATCATTATTGCAGACACCCAAACTCTCAAACTGTGTAAATTACCTCAGTATTGCAAACAGCAATTAATACTTTCACAATAAACCAGCACACAATGTGTTCTGCATGAGCTCAGTCGGCAGAACAACAACCCATTAGCATGCATGATGGTGATGTATTATACCGAAATAAAAAAGCGGCGTACTTCATACGCTTGGGGTGCTGAATCGATTGGGAGTTGCAACATCAGCCAGAGTGTGAAAGGCAGAGAGAGTATGGGGTGGGGGGAGGAAAAGGGAGAGAGATCGAGTGAGCGAGAGAGAGAGACGCACAGAGAGAGAGGGAGAGACTAATTCATGGGTGGTGGTGGGTGTCTAGGAACGATGATGAAAATCGATAACGAATAATAAATGAGAAACAACCGGGCAGATTATGGAGGTTATTAGGATGTGGAGGGAGGGCGGCTTCGTCCTCTCAGTTGACATTAGGAGGTACATGCGGAGACAAAAGGAGAAAAGAAAAAGTGGTGGTGCCGGACTGCATCTTCTTTCTGTGCTGTACGCTTCTTCCCCTCCCATACAAGGGGAGGATGAGGGGTGTGGAAGTGTGTATGTGTGTGTGTGTGGTGTGTGTGGGGGGGTGGTGTGGGGGGGA
>OMPJ01009022.1:24917-38128 GCA_900312935.1 Carapus acus | reverse complement strand
AACATTGCGTTGTTGGGGTTGGAACACCCCAGATTCGGAGGAATCAGACCGCAGACAAAGTATTACCTTTTGGTACTTGCAAGGGAAGACCAGTTGGTGAGCACGAAAGGTCTCTGTCCAACTGTCTTCAAATTGCTTGCCTCTGCTTTGCTCTTTTATTGAAGAAAGTGGGAACAGTTGTCTGCAATACGTCATTATCTAATGACACTGGATGCCATAAATGCAACTGGCCTAAGTAAAAATAAACTCAAACTGTCGAGAAAGCATTCACAGGTCAAGACACGAACACTATTTTTTTGAGTTCCAAAAGTAATGTAGACAAGTCGGAGACATTGTGGAATTCAAGTAGTAAATGAATACGTGTGAAAAGAATCTTATTCCAACATCTCCAACAGCGTAACAATGGATCTTCATTTTCTTCCATGTGCACATGCATGGGCAGTGCTGTGCTCACATCAGTGGCAGATGGACCTCACTTTGATAAAGGAATCTGACCTATTGACTGTTAGCGGCGAGCCACTGCCAACAACTGGGTAAAAACTATATACCAGATACAATGCACTAAAGCTGGACAATGTACAAGGATAAGGAGGCTAAGTTGACTCTTGGATCAAATTAAGTATGTTATTATCTATATTTGAACAAGAAGGAATGAGAATGGTAGAACTGGAGTTCACTGTAAGAAACAATACAAATCCAGAAAACAGTCAGCATGTCAAAACTCTGAGTGTGTAGGACTACTTAGAAGAAACTCAGCGCACCAGGCCAAACCACTGGGGAGTCCGTGCTGGGACCTTCAAACACAACTCACAACACAAATTAAATAGGAGAGAATAAGTAATTCTGACACTCCCCGAAGACAGTCTTTCATCTTATAAATAGTGGCTGCAAACTTGTGTATTTTTGCTTAAGTAACACAACATGAAGACGATAGGATTCATTTAGCTCACCCATAGGGACCCAGCATGACAAAGAACCCTTGTTTAGAAACTGCATAACCAGGTCCCGACATGGGCCTGTGTCTGTACCCATGCTCACCAAGAAAACTTGCTCCATTTGCATCCTGCTTCTCCAGACACTTTGTGACACAATCTATTGGGATACAGCGTTCCATCAACAACAGTCGAAGTGAACACATAAATTAAACTCTATTCCCATGTCTCCTTCCATGCTCTTCTTCCACAGTTGCTCATCACCGTCCCCCTCTTATTTGCACCATGGCTTCCTCACATCACATCATGCAAACTAGTGACTGGCGATTTGACTTTCAAGTTTTTCATCTTATTATGGTCTGTATTTGCTTTCCCCCAGGCTATTATCTAAACCATCATATCTGCTTTTACAGTGCTCTAAGCAATATTTAATCCAGCACTAGATGTGTCCATTGGAATAATAATTCAATGTAAAATAAAGTGTTCAAACTGCTTGTGACTGCCAATGTTCAAAGACTGCTACAGCGCTCATTTTTACTGAAGCTGATGTGATTAGCGTTCATCATGTTGTCATGTACATCAACATTATTGACACATTATTGACACCTATAAACACAACAAGTGATAGCCTCACTTTATGCAATTCTGATTTACGTGCCACAATCATCACTGTGACTCAAACTGAGACAATGACCCTACTGTCTTGTTTTTCACTTTTGGCAGTTGAACTTTTTTTTCCCATGTATTTTGGTGCTCTCCCCTCCCTGAGCTGCCACCTTAGCATGGTCGAGGGGTTTGAGTGCCCAAATAAGAGCTAATTTGTCAGGGGCCCCTGTAGGGTCCCGTTAGGGTATCCCAAGGCAAAAACGCCTCAGGTGACAGGTCAGACAAAGAGCAGCTCCGGACCCCCTATGATGAAAAACAGGAGAAGGGAGCATGCATCGCCCGGATTGTCGTCTCTGCAGCCACACCCGCAGGAGGGGCGGTAAGGGGTCAGTGCATTGTGGTCTGGCAGCGGTCAACCGGTGGAGCCTCAGTGATCAAATCCCCGGACAAATCAGATGGCTTTCAGAATATGGAATGTCACTTCACTGGGGGGAAAGGAGTCCAAGCTGGTGCGGGAGGTGGAGCGTTTCCGACCAGATATAGTTGCACTCACCTCTACGCACATCTTGGGCTCTGGCTTCTATCTCCTTGAGAGAGGCTGGACTCTCTACCACTCTGGAGTTGCCCGTGGGGAGACCGTGGGGGCAAGCTGGAGTGGGCTTACTTATAGCCCCCCAGCTCAGCCATCATGTGTTGCAGTTTACCTCGGCAAACGGGATGGTTGTGTCAATGCGCCTTCGCATGTTGTGACGGCAATGAACCAGGTGATGGACATCGGAAGTAAGGGATGCCGTCAAGCTGAAGAAGGAGGCTTGCCAGGCTCCCTGGCCTGTGGGTCTCCTGAGGCAGCTGACAGGTACCGGCAGGCCAAGCGTTTGGCAGCCCGGGCTGTTGCGGAAGCAAGAACTCAGATTTGGGAGGAGTTCAGGGAGGCCACTGTTGAGGACTATCCCGCAGAACCAGGACCTCCAGCATGTGCCGGGGCGGTTTGCAGCTGAGTGTGAGACGGCCAGGATGAGAATCAGCTCCTCTAAATCTGAGGCCATGATTCTCGACCGGAAAAAGGTGGTTTGCACCCTCCGGATCAGAGACGAAATCCTGCCTCAAGTGAAGGAGTTCACGTATCTTGGGGCCTTGCTCACGAGCGAGGGTAGAATGTAACGGGAGATTGACCGACGGATCAGTGTAGCAGCGGCAGTGATGCGGTCGATGTACCAGTCCATCATGGTGAAGAAGGAGCTGAGCCAGAGGGCAAAGCTCTCTATTTATCGGTCAATCTACATACTGACCCTCATCTATGGTGAGTTTCCTCCGCAGGGTGGTGGGACACACTCTACAAGATTGGGTGAGGAGTTCTGTCGCCTGGGAAGAGCTTAAAGTAGAGCTGCTGCCCCTCCACATTGAAAAGAGCCAGTTGAGGTGGCTGGGATATCTTCTCTGGATGCCTTCTGGACGCCCTCCCAAAGAGGTGTTCCAGGCATGTCCCACTTGGAGAAGACCCCGAGGAAGACCCAGGACGCGCTAGAGGGACTATGTCTCCCAGCTGGTCTGGGAACGCCTTGGGATCCTCCCAGAGGAGCTGGAGGAGGTGTCCGGGGAAAGGGAAGTCTTGGCTTACCTCCTGAGACTGCTGCTCCCGCAACCCAGGCCGGATAAGCAGCACAAGATGGATGGATGGATGGATGGATGGATGGATGGAAAGATGGATCTTGGTGTTGGAGACATTTGAGAACATTTGCCAAAGCATGTGTTAACAAATGCAGTAATTTGAAACAGCTGTTCCAAATTGAACAGCAACACAGTGCCTTTATCATTTTGTGGGGCATATTTATAAAGATGTAGCGTACCTGAAATAGGTCTGCAGAGTGCTTTCTTTGCTCTGAGAACAACTCACTAAATTAAGTGATGGTTCTGACTACTGCACTGTTAATGCCATGCACAGATGCCTCCATTAGAAGTACTTTTTATCATGAGAAGCATGGGAACATTGTTTTCCAGATGTTCCGTAGTCTTCATAATTGCTTAAAATGAAAAAAAAAATGCCACTGAGAGAATAGCAAGCTAACTTAACAAATCTATTTGGGTTATCACAGGCCTGTGACCACGAACTTCAAACACAGAGGTTTGGATAAAAAAAAATTGTGCAAAGAATGAACAATTCACAGGTAATTCAACAGTTACAGACAATTCTGAATAAAAAAACAAACAAGCACAATTTCAAGGTGTGCCAACACAAACACAACAACACTAATGAAATAGAAATTTAAATCATAACAACTGTTTCATACTCTGTAAGCTGAGAAACTGAATTTGTTTAGAACTGAAGAACTGCAGAATCCAATTAGAATCTATAAAAGAAGTTTGGTTGTTTTGTGTAATAAATAGAGCATGCGTGCGTGCATGCATGTGTGCGTGCATATGTGGGTGGGTATGTGCGTGTGCATGTTGGGAGTAGATAGGCTCAGGCTCTGAACACAGTGGTGTCACTGTCCTTCCACATACTGGCTGCGTAAAGGGAAGAACGGAATTTCAACGAGAGAGATCAATTATAGATAGAAGAAAATGAATGGGGGGAGAAATTTAATAAATTATTGACTTGATGTCATATTTCACGTGTAAAGAAAATGAAAATTAGATATGCATTTTGGTGAAGTTGGTTTTGAAGAGCTTCAAAATTATATTTAATTTGACAAAAATACATGTCATGGTTGTATGAGTGTCTCGGTGCATGAGTTTCATTAAGACATACTTGCAAATGATCACGTGTAGTAGTAGTGAGCGATGCACCAACCAAGAGTCCGAATCTGAGACGCGACTCAAGCCTTAGACTCGGACTCGAGTCACACTTGTGTTGCACAAGCAAAGACTTGACCCCCGAGGACTTGAGACGCTGGACATGGGCATAGGGTTTGTGACACGAGAATCAGTCCTCATATCATGTAATCACTATTTTTCATTTCATTTCATTCATTCCGGTTTCTCCCACGTATTGATATAATGGGGAACTTGATGGCAGGCTGAATATCATTCCCTCCAGCTTTACTATCTGCTATGTAATGTGTGCGTGGCGTGCAGCCACGGCTGCACATCAAAACAACATGGTTCAGGGTGGCCGCAAGTTTAGCTGAAACTGTGCCATCTGTCATCACGTTATAAACACAAAAAGACAGTTGGCTAGACAGCTAACAAACGGAGCTAACAGATGTGCAAAGTGCGTCATCAGGATAAACTACGCCAACTCAACTATGCCCAACCTTTTAGCCAGCTTGGAACGTAAAAAAGATTGGTCGGTCATTTAAAATGTAAAAGGAAAACCTACAAGCAAACCAACTGACTAATTGAAACAAACAGTAGTGTGGGCTTGTTTTTTGGGAAAAAAGGACATAAAAGATTAAATGTAACATCAGTAAAAGCAGCCATTTCTTTCAAAAAATCAAGAGCATCTTTTAAAAAAATCATCAGCCATTTCTTTCATAAAAAATCTAACTTTGTGTTGCAGTGTGTTGGTGAATTAGATTAAAAGAACTTAATTCACTTCCAAAGAGATTGATTACTGGTAAACTGCACTGCTGCACTGCTCTACTATTTCTGCAGTGAATGCTGCAAATTGTTAATGAAAAAACTGCAAGCATACTAAATATTGCTCCTCACTGCAGTGCATGCTTTAAATTAGTAACATACAATGTAGTGTGATCTTAACTAGATGGAAAGCATCTGATAAAAGAAAGTTCATTTCAATCACTGGACCTGGACCTCAGAGTTGAGTTGGACTTGGAACAAAAGACTTGAGACTTGACTTGGTATTGCTCCTCAAAGATTTGAGACTTGACTTGGGCTCGAGTATAAGGACTTGATACTTGGCTTGGGCAAGCAAAAAAATATTCTCTCTGGTCTGATAACAAACATGAGCACGCCTCTGTTGTCTTCTATGTTTACAGGCATTAGGTGGACATGTTATTTTTACAACTACTGAGAAAATGCTTTGTTAACTAACAGTCGCCATTCTGTTGCCAGTGGGTCTGACGCTGGGAATGCAGCAGCTCTCTGACAAAGCTGACAGATCACATTCCATTGCAATATGTTTTCAACATAAGCCTCATCTTCCAGAATGTCCTCTATGGACATCCTGTCTCGTTCATGTCCAAAAGACACCACATCCCAATGATTATAGCGACCACAGACCAATGGAACTGAAACTCCCACTTAATGACCACCACTTGTCATGGAGCAGCCACATTCCATTGTTGAGTCCAAAACTGTTTGCCTATCCACCCAGAATTGGAACCGAGATACCATCATTTTACTTCTGAACCACGTCCATTCCAGCTGTGTGCTGTCAGGGTCAGCAACGTCTTTTCTGATTGCCTAAACACAGAATCGTTTCATTAAATTCAAATTATTCATTCCCAGTAGTCCATTCTCTTCATTTCATGGTGTTTTGCTTGGCTATGCTGTTTCCAGTATATGTATGTGGATGTTACTTTTATTTTTTCGCCCAAGCAGATTTCCGCCTCTATACTGCATGTTGCCAGGATCATTCTTTCTGCTGAGAGCCTTCAAAGTCATTCGTGCTGGCCAACATTACGTAAGCTTTATTCGCAATGACTCTGTCTTTTTAACAAATCAGATTTCAAACAAGCCTCACTGGGCCAGGTAGCTTGTTCCACTGATGGACAAAGGGAAATTGATTTGGTCTTAGACATACTAGAAAATCTATAAAATGAAAGGAGGATGGATTTTGTCCCTTAACAACAAGCATCTCTGGTGAGTAGATTGCATTTTATCTAAATTGCGTGTGTTTTTATCATGTTATTAGATAAATATTGATTCTGATCCACCATAGATAATGTAGGTTGCACGGTTGTGGTTGTAGTAGAGATTTGGAATTGTCTCAACTAGGTTTCTTGCTCCAGCAATAATTGTGCCCACCCTCAACAAGTGAAATGCCTCTTTCTCTGTAATGCCATGGTTAGTTTTATTTTGCTTTTTGGATATCATTGATGATTTCCATATTTATTCCATCATAATGATAGTATTATGTGGCAAATTAAGTCAGCTTATACCCAACAGAGGGCCCAGGTACCAGATGCATAGCTCACCACTAGGGATGTCCAATATTGGCTTTTTTGCCGATATCCGATATGCCGATATTGTCCAACTCTCAATTTACCGATACCAATAACAGTCGATACCGATATGTGCGCCGGTAAACGCTTCAGGAGCACATATCTATTTCGGTGTAATGCAAGCATTATTTAATTTTTTTCGGTTTTTATTTTATCAGTTTTAAAGCAAAGAAATCTGATACCAATGTTACATTTTTATTCTAATATCGGGTTGATAATATCGGTGGGCCGATATTATCGGACATCTCTACTCACCACCAGTCTGTCACCACCTGGACTGGCCTACAAGCACTGTGAGGGTGAAGTTCTTTGACTCATCCAATGCAATCACCAATATGGCATCACTGTTTTTTTATCTAAAGGAACAGCGGGTGGATGTTCCCATTTTTTCCCAAATCAACAACTGCCTGCTGTCAGATCACAGTTGTGTGACAGCAACACTGCATGGAGAGAAAACATGGATTCCAGCTGGGAACCATCCTTCATTCCTCTTTAGCACTTTGTCAGTACCCTCATCTTCCACCAATTCCAATTCATCTTTCCAATTCGCCAATTCATCTTCCACCTCTTCGCAGCAAGGGTGATGACACTTAGTGCTGAGTTTCTGTGGACTACTTGGTGTGAGCAAAGCCATCAACATGTCTACGTGACAAACATTATGGAACTGGTTGTTGACAGTCCATGTAACATTGTTGATGAATACAATGTGTCTCTGCAATGTGTAAAATTGGAATCTCCCCCTCTTTTTTTTCTTTTCAAATGGTTTTTTATCAGAAGTGCCAGCGTTTCAGCATCTGGATGCCACTATGATAGCATGTGCTATCTTCTGTGGGCCTCTGTGCTAGGGCAGCACCCGCTGGGTCGCACAGAGTTTTTGTGTTTTTCCTTCATCGCTCAATCAGTCATTCCTCATGGCACAAAATAAGTACAGTATTTTAGGCTCTGATTCTGACTGATTATAGCTTAAAGCATTGACCGAGCTGAGGAAAACCTACACAATGTATCATCCACTTAAAATGCACGCACAAAATGCAATATACACATTGTTCTCTGAATAGTCATACCTTTGGTTTGGTTTAATAACGTACTTATTCCCTGAATCACACAGGACAACAAACATAAATGAAAAGGTGTCATGTAGAAGAGCAGGAGTAGTATAGTAGTAAAACTACGCCGCTTTGTTTATCAAACGCAATTGATACCCTTTCAAATAATATCTTACCAATTGTTGAACAAAAATGAAAAAGTAGTCATAGGTGTCCGTGAGTAGTAAAAAAATTGCCGTCTTTTATTTTTGACGTAAAGGCACACTGCCAAAAACGCATATTGAAAATCTGTAAAACGCTAATTTTGTTTCTGAACAGTATAATGTTGATTTTGACACCTTTATTGTATGGGATAAAACTCTTCACATCCAAGACAGAAAAGCCGCAGTCTTTGAATTTGGTTCACGAGTCAATGTTAACATTTTTTGCTGGTTGATCTTAAAATTCATTTGTCTCTTCGAGACATCTTCCTTTCTTTAACTGCAGTGTCCTGCTGACATTTACAAAGTGATCCACAACAGCAGATAGCGACAAGAAATTATTTTACACAATAACTGATCAGATAATTAACACCTTTGACCTGCACAGATGACTCATTAAGTATGCCATAGAGGATATGAACATTTTTGGCAACCGTATTGATAAAGGTCAGTGGAGGATAGTTCCTCTCAATTTTCCAAGATGCTTTTCATATCTTGAATGGGACAGTGGGGACATCAGACATTCTTGGCAGCATAGCATTTAGAAGGAGAGACTGAATTATTTGAAAGTGTGAGGCTCACAAGGGGTGTGGAGCCAATTTGACCGTCACACTGCTAATTATTCATGGCAGTCATGCTTATCTCCAGTGAGATATTTATCCATGCCAATCTGAACAACTAGGAGTTTAAACCATAAACAACAAGGGGCAAAAGGGGGGGTGGAGACAGTTAGTCCTCCTGGGGTATATTATGATATGTAACATGAAGAATGTTTGTTACAATCTGAACAAGAAATTTACTCATTAAATAGTTGGTGTATGCCTTTTGTGAATACATCATTTGATGGAATTTGAGCATTAAGCATTAATTACACCTGCTCCTTCCATGATGAATTCTTTCAAATGCACACAAGGTGTAACTATATAATGTGTGGACAACCGATCTCATTTCTCATCTCAATCTCTTTACTCATCTGACAAATCAAAAACTGAGATTATTTGCAAACAGATAGAAAGAGAATTGGCACGGACATACATTATATTGCTTTGTCTACAAAGCGGCCTGTTGCAACTGTTGGCCAAATTTCTGCCCTCACTACGGCATGCTGGCTCATGTAGCTCATGTTTTGCCATCACACAAATCCGTCACTAAGTCTAGAATCATATCAATACTTGCCCATTTCCCCATTTGGAGAGAGCTGTGTGGATCAATTCATTTAAAAGGCGCCACAACCAGACATCCGTTTTGGAGATTAGAACATATATTGGCCAGTGATCTGATGGACGGTTGAAGGTTCATTAAGTCAATGGAATCCTAAATCGATGGACGAAGTTCTCAATGTGGCCTTTCAGAGACGGTGAACTTTCTCCTGCACACCAGGTTACCTTGGTGATCGGCAAATCCTCTATATAACATTTTATTGTATTTATATACTATTTATGTTTTTTATTGCAATAGTGGGTATGCTCCAGTGTTGAAAGACCAGAAAAGGTCTGGATTTCTGTTCCGCTCAAAGTGCCATATGGCGGCTCGTACTATACTGAGGGGATGCTTTTACAGTTGGATACCAAATGAATATCAGGAATCTTAATTGTCATCAAAACAATACACATGTGTAACGAAATTACGATGGGTGCTGAGTTCCGGCGCATTTAGAAGTAATAAAAGTGAAAGCAGCAGAATGCAGCTGTGGTCTCAGTTCATTGACCAGGGATCTGGTGTTGTGAGGAAGATGTTGGGGAGCTGTGGTTTAGAGGGCTTACTCCGTAGCTTTGCTTGTGCCAGCGTAGCTTCTGTAGCCTCGTGCGTCTATAGCCTCGCTAATGCACCGGCCTTGCAGCCTCGCTCTTGCTTACTCTCCATTCGCCATCTCCATCGTCTACCCATAGGGATGACAATCCACAGAGAGCTGGGACTCATTGCTATGTCTGCTGGTAAGTTGTGGGAACAGAGAAATTCGGTGGATCTACTTCTCTTGCTGCAGAACCAATGTTAAGAGGTTCGTGCTCATATTCAAACCCCAAATAAGGAATCCTGCGAATCAAGTGCTGTGGTTATGGTGCTTACAAGAGGCAGGCACTCTTGTAAGCTGAAGATACAAAAGTACTGGTGGCCTAACTGACAATGAATAGACATTGGTCAAAATTTTGTATGCTCTTCATGTCTGCTTGATTGGCAGACAGAGAGTACAGTTTATCTGCAGCTGGATACTGCAGTGGTTAAGGCCACTGACTGTGACGTGAGGAAACAGGGGTTTGAATCCCTGTCGAGACAGGGGATCGAATCCCAATCACGGCGAACATCTACTAAGGGTCCTTAGGCAAGACCCCTAATGCCGACACACCTGCCTGGTGATGTGTTTGCTTGTCCCATGCTTGTTCTCTACGTGCAGGCCGGCGAGTAAGAATCTCATTGTGCAGGGAAACTTGTTTGTACATACTGTGCATATGAGAATAAATCTTCATAATAAATCATTTTTTTCATAATAATAAATTATGAAAAAAAAAATTGAATCGATGGAAATGCCACTTGTCTATTTATCTAAAACAGTCACACCCCCATGAAATTAAAATACAATATTTAGCAGTTGTTAGTTTATTTTGATGGGCAACAATATCTTTCTCAGTGAAACTATGTGGTGATAATGTATTAACAGTGCCAGAGTTTCTCCGTCAAGAAACTCTACAAATTCCATTGTTAATTTATTTTCCATGGCAAATATATTTTCTTCAGGGAGTTGAGATAGTCAGTCACAAGTTTTTTTAGCGCTCAATAAAGTGGAGCCACATTTGACCGTAAAGGCAAAAGATGACATTTAACAAGCATCTAATTTATGTGTGCATATCTTTATGTTAGTAACATGAGAGGGTCAAAGCTCTCCATGATCAAACTGCCGCAATCTTATGGTTCAAGTAAATATCATAACCCAAGTTTCGGTATAGGATCCACAGTATCCCTCTCCAACTAAATCGTGGAACATACTCTGAGAGTGATTCTTAAGTGTCACTTGTGTCCACCTGAATTATTGTTTGTGGGTAATGCAGGGAAAGAACCAGCAAGCAATGTGGAGTGGCTGTGCCCTTTGATTGATTGTTAAGTGTTGTCCAGGAGCCCATTGCCAGGCTCCACTTAACGGCCTGCACAGCAGAAAGCAATCAGTGGCTGTTACTGAGGGTCTCATGGGGAGAGGCCTGGTCATGATTGATCTTCAGTGGATCTCAGAAGATGTTTCTCTGAGTTTCACTGTCTGGTCTGTTCAGGTCAGCACGTGGCAACGTATTAAACGAAAAGTCAAGTCAAGGCAAATGAACCAAAACTCATCCAAACGTATGCACCGGCTTCCACTGAGAAACACTTAACACCTCAGTGTGACTGATCGTCATTGGCACTGGTTTATGACTGTGTTTCCCAACCACTGATCCGCGGCACTGATGAGAAATCATCAGGTGTGCGACGGCCAAATTTCATATGGCCTACAGCGACCCCACACAGCCTGCTTAGGACAGCTGACAACCAGGCACGTGCTGATGGCTCATTGTATATTGTTCAGACCAGCCACCCCTCCACTCTCCTCACAACTGTCAGATGACGATGGTGTGCTGTGAGATCTTTCTAATGTAAAATATAACATGGAGCTGAAATACACTGGGAAACACTGGTCAATGAGGCATTGTCATTTGCATGACAATCTGTGTATTTTTGCATATAGCTTTAACACATGATGTGAATGACACCTCAAGCTTAAGTTATTATGGGCAATATTAGTAAACTTATGTGAACACGTGCAGGCGTGCGCGCGCACACACACACACACACACAACACAGACAAACCTGTCTGTAGCACCACATATATTTAGCTGACTGCTCTCAGTAGTTTGTCAATGTGTTCAGTGACCACAATGCCTGATGTTAGTCTCATTACAGAAGAATCAAAGCGACATGAGCTTCATAGCAGCAGGGACTCTCTTCAGCCCCATGAGACGCAACTCCTCCTTTAGTCTCAAAGGTCACATTTAGTCATTCAAATATAAAACAGTGTCATTCTCACCACTGTGAAAATCCCCTGGACTTTCCCAAGAAATTCAGAATGCAGTGACAGCTTGATATAAACTGTGTATCAATACAGTGTGCTCAGTTAAATCTTTTTTAGTAACTGCCCCTGAGAGGTCACAAGAAGATCCCGCTGACTATTCATTTTTGATCTTGGTATGTGATATTATGCACGAAAGGTTTAGAGATATTGTTAGCATTTTATGCTGCCACATGCCACTACAATTGATTGTGGCAAAGCCTCTGCTGTGTTGAAAAATATATTTGTGCTGACTAGGTTTAGGATGCTGCATCCTTAGAAAAGCAAATTGAGAGACATCAATTTTGTTGGGCTCTCTACATTTGTCACTTTTATGACACTCATTTGCAAAGGTTTGCAAAGTTCAAAACAATTGTACTATATACTCATCCTTCAGGTGTCAGGACAGCACAGTGACACTTTGAATAATCACTTTGATTTAAATGACTGATTCCATGCATCTCACAATAGGAGCCTACTGATGAGTAGAAGATGCAACTTGATGTTGACAATGGTAATGGTGTTACATGGGATATGTTAATTATAAGGAGGCAACGGCTATAAGCAATGCCTCAGGAAAGGCACAGGGTCTCCTCTGAATACCACACCAGCAAAAACAAATGGCGTAGTTATCTCCACTCCTTACCACAAAAAATAAGATTTTTGGTCAGATTAGGGGTTTGATTATATGTATTGACTTTACAAGAATCACACTGTGTACAAAATGAACGCAAACGTGGAAAAATAAATTAACAGTGGTACAGCTAGAATTAAACAAGACTACGTAGTTGATGAGGCACACCACTGTGTGTGGTAGTGAACCATACTGTATATTGTAAAATATTTGATATCAAATCTAAAAATGATTTTAAAAAAGATTTATTTTGAGATTTTGAGATACTTTGTGCCACAATGTCACGATTAATCTGTTTTTTGTCTCACAGGAACCCACTCATTGCCAAAAAAAAGCTCCAAATGCTCAGTTCGGAGAAAAAATAATCTGTCAACTAACATGACCTCAATGATTTTGCTCTGCAGTTGAGTCTCATTCCTTAACCGTGTGAATGACACAGTGAATAGACAATGATAATGGCAGCTAATAACACTGCAGTGCCAACATCAGTTCCTCTGGATATCAGCAGCTGTTCTGCAGTCTATATTGGCCTATTCTCCACTTGCAGGAAAAAAAGCAACCTAGATGAGAATTCTGTGCTTCAGTGGCTATTGAAAGA
>OMPJ01009022.1:12417-19917 GCA_900312935.1 Carapus acus | reverse complement strand
TTCAAATCTCAGTGATACCATACAATCGGTTCTACTTTACGTTCCTGTTTTCTGTAATTGGATTAACTGTGAGTCACTCACTTTGCTAGAGGTCAGAAAACATACATTGTGGGTCAGAAGTTATCAATCTATGTGACCGTGGGGATGAAAAGTCAAGCATGTCAACTAGAAAGCAGGACAGAGAGGGATCGGTCCATTGATTTCAGGGCAAACACAACTTTACATGGGCCTGCCAACAGGAGAAGTACAATGCCAATGTACTTGGCACTGTGTAGCCAATTGTATATGCCTGGTGCAGTATTTATTCTGGTTCATTCAATTCAATTCAGTTCAATTTCATTTGTATAGCACCAAATCACAACAGAAGTTATCTCATTATCTCGAGGAGCCATCCAAGATGGAGCAGTTGGAGGTCCTCAACATCTAAACATTCAAACTCAGTAAGACGCAACATTTCACCCCTTTTGCAAACACTTGGCAACAGTGGCAAGGAAAAACTCCTCTTAAATGGGAGGAAACCTCAGGCAAACCCGGGCTGCCTTGACCGATTGGGTTGAGAGGGAGAGAGCGAGAGAGAGAGAGGGGGGGGGGGCTGAGACAGATATAAAGATGTAAAGATGCACAGCGGTAATCGACAGTGGTGGCTAGATTGATTGAATTTAGCATGCATAAAGAATATGTAGGTATGCCTGAAGCGCAGCACAGCATGCTAATCAGGTGCAGGACCTGTATGTTTGGAGATCCATCATCTGATCGTGTTCCAGTGACGGTCTGTGGGTTCATAAAGCACAGGACACAGAGACTCAGGGTAAGAAGCTGAATTAGTAACATGCACTAACAAGACATGTATGCAGGTGAGAGAGAGAGGAAAAGGAAAGAGGAGGGCAGAAAAAATCTCAGTGCATCAGGAGAAATCCCATGGCAGTCTAACTCTAGCAGCATAGCTTGGACTAACTATAAGCTTTACCAAAGAGGAAAGTTTTTAGCCTACTCCTGAAAGCATAGTAGTAACGGTGTCCACCTGCCAGACTGACACAAGAGACTGGTTCACAGGATAATCAAATTGGAAGGCAAACAGGTGTCTTAAAATGATGTAATGCATTATGAAGGAAACACTGACCTGCTGTTTGAAAATGTCCAACCCTCCCATTTGTTTTTACCTTGTCATCCCGTGCCTGACAATGGTAAACGATGCAACAGATAGACAAAATCCAACAATAATGAGTGAGACTACAAGTTACAGATGAATAAAAGCTTGCTATTACTCTTATGATATGGGTCTGATACCATCCCGTTCAGATTTCCAGTGTGTTGATTACCTGAGTTTGATAGCGGAGTAGCTATGAGGGTAACAGGCTCTGAATGGGGTGTTGCAATTGTGGCAAAACTGTGATAGAGGGGAAGGACAGACTGAGCGAGATCACACCACACACAGACTGCTGGCTGCTGACGAACAAGCATTATTGTAGAATACACTGCACGCTCCTAAATGGCTAATCTTTGTTGGATCTCACCCTTAATTGGTTAACAGTCTCTGCAGGGCAAGTGAAAGCGGTGCTATTTAAGGCTTTGCCATGAAACAGCGACACTTTCATCTTGGCAAAAACAGCCAGCAATCATATTACCAGATTCGAAACTGAACCTTCTTTCTACCCACTAATCAAAACCGGTGCCAATCTGTTGTGCCGTCGCCTTTGAAAGGGGCTGTTTATACGCAGCCACTTTTGATAAGAGAGTCTGGACACTAATTAAGTGATAAGTAGGCCACTGTTGGATGTTGTTTCGTTTAAATTCCACAAATGGGCGCCGGGAAAGAGACAAAAACAATAAGAGCGTTTTCAATGTGGACAGGAGATGTAGAAGCAGTCCGTCTCTCTCCTCTCCTCTTCTCCTCCTCTCTATCATCCAACTCTACGTGCACGCGCGCACTCTGTCACGCACGCTCGAGCTGGCAGGCAGTCGCGCGCGAGCGCGCGTACACACACATGCGCACTCACTCACACACACACACACACACACTTTCCCTTAGCTGTGCTTTTGTGTTTTGTCAGAATTAATGAGAAAAGTTCCCTTGCCCTAGGGGTAATTAGTGTCCTTGGAGTTAAATAAGCTAATACTTAGACACCTCTGGCACAAGCAATTATGTTTGTGTATTGAATAATTGATTCAAAGAGGGGGGAAGGGCTGCTAATCAGATCTGAGCATAATGAATTGATTTAATTAACAGGGGAATCCGAGGGTCTCTGGGAACTGTGCGCATTTATTCTGTAGCAGCAGAAGCGGCGCGGCACATAAAACTGGGCGGGCGGCGTGAGTTTGCTTTCAGCAGTTGTCAGATTTGCAAAAGGATTTGTTTGAATATAGTTGCTGGTTTCGGAGCAAATGAGAGGGAGAACGAGAGAATATTAACGGCGACGAGAGCTCGGTAGTTCAGTCGGAGAGCCTGATCCCGCCGTGCGTCCACACTTAGCACATAGGCGACAGCAGATTTGCATCGTTTAATGCCATTGTTTTTGTCCTTTTATTCGCATGGAATTTATTAAGACCGGCGCACGCTGTTCCCGCGGTATTTATTTGCGTTACAGTTTGGTCCGGATAGACCGTTACCGCTGTGTGTATCTTCGCATTTCGTTGATGAATTGTAATTTTTAAGAGGGGAAAACCGGAATAAATACGATACACTCGCTTATCCATTTTCCCCAGGTTATTCTTTCGGTTTGATCGAATCATAGTCCGTCTTGTCCAGCTGTTCGTTTCGAAACCGTTCTCCCGGAGACACCGCGACCAGACCGAAAGGTGTAGCCTGCTGGAGCCGAGGACGGATCGCCCGGGGAAGGACTCCTCGTTCCTCAGGACGATGGTGTTGGACAAGGAAGAGGGTGAGTAACGCGGTTTGGCCATGACTGTTCCTGCCTGTCGAGGGCTGGTCAAACTACTGATGTTCCAGATCCTCAACTCCGTTTCCTCAGACTAGGGGTACCCACAGCCACCGGTCGGCTTGGCTTCTCGGCTATTTTCTCATCCTTGTTCGCTAACGACTGGAGCCGTGAAGCCTCCGACACCGTGAAGTTGAGACGCTTATGTAGAGGAATAGCGTGGCACTAGCAAACCGTAGTTCCACATTTCCAAGTTAGTCGGTCATTTCGAGTAGATAAGTGCGTTTTGTGTACAACAGAGTTACGCCACAGGGGCTCGCAAGGCATGTGGCTCCTTTCCTCTCTTCCTCCCAGTGCTTAGTTTCTGCGTTTCTGAAGTTAGCAGGCAGCCTTTGACATCACCATTGGATCGACGGCAGATTGCTCTTTACTTGATTGCCGCGCCGCGGTCGCTCGGTTTCCATTCAAATAGGCCCTACTTGCATTTCCTATCAATTTCATTGTATTTAGGTTAATGGGGAAGGTAGTCTAGTAAATTTTAATTTAAATCAGACTCTCCACTAATGGCGTCCCATTTTGGATTGAAGTGATGTTGGGAATGAGCAATGCATTCATCGCAAAAATGGAACTCTCTACAGGCGTGATTTACTTAATGAAATGCACTTGCACATTGTGTTTGTTTGTTTTGCTACCTCATGACTTGTTCAGTGATAACCTCCATCCCTCATTATAGACTATTAATCTGTTTGTCAAATCTCGAATCTGCTGCACATTTGGTGTAAAGCTTTGTTTACGCCAAATCCTTTGCTTCAAAAAACGGCAGCATCAGTCACGCATTATTTGTGTCTCACACATTATTTATCAGCACATCCTTTGACTTTCACTTTTCAAATCCGATGTAAGGATTGCACCAGAAACATCTCAATCCATGTTGTGCTGCTAATGTACCCAAATTAACTCGTCTGTAAATCGTCTCGTTTGGATGTCTGTCCAGCTAAAAGTTCCCTATGATTCATGATGCTGGTTGCTTTTAACGGATATTGGCGAAGCAATATGGTAAATGTACAAGGTGATGCAAATGGAATTAGTGAGAAAGGATGCACAGGAGCGTGTAATGCAGTCAATACTACATTAAGTACTGATGCCCAATTACAGAACTAGGGAGAGTGGCTTTTAGGAGCATTAGGACTTGCAGAAAAGCTGAGATCACCTGCTGCTCATTGCCTAAAAGCTTCACCCTTTATTTGCTGGTCTCAACTAACAGCGCCAACGTTTTGACCAGGTTGTCAACAGAGCCCTTTGGATATTTTTACTGCCATACCTCTCAGCATTTATTGGCTCGAAAGTTACCGGCTTGTCAATTCAACTTTCCTGTCTAATGTAGCCAGTTAGTGGCAGCACAAATAAATGTGTGTGTGCAAAGGGTTGTGGGTCCAGGTGTTGGGCTGCCTCAGGGGAATCTATTTTGTTTGTTTCCTTTAATGGACTTGTGATCATCCCTCCAGTCATCCATGTATTTGCTTACAAGTTCTGCTGTATTGATGCTTCAGTTCTTGTGTGGCTCATAGAAAACGTTGTTACGTCTGATTCTTCTCTCAGAACTTGGAGTCTCACTTGGCAACCAAGTAATGCTGGTTATTTGATGGCAGACAGTGCTTTTAACCTGTGACCTCTGTTTGGGAGCTCTACACATTTACTCAATAAACTTGATAATGATAATAGAATTACCTGGCCCACTTAAATGGCAGGAATCCAGACTTGTACAAATTAAGTTGCATTGTATGATGAGCAGGGGTCTGATGTTTCATGCAAGTTTTCAATCAACATCACATTGTTTCCTTAAATTGACATTTTTCAATCTGATCGAAAATGAAATGTTGGTGTTTTTAGGTCATCGTATAAAATTTAATCTGTAAGCAAAAGATTTCTAGCAAACGCAACAACTTGAACAACTTAACACTCACAAATTTGATAGATTCTCTCGTCTTGACGGGAGTTATACGACTGGTCGACTAATCACCATATCCTTGGAGGGTGTAGTCATTAGTGTCTAATCGAAAAGCTTTGGGTCTGACAGCAGGGAGGTTTATAAAAGGAATACAAGCACCGTTCTCTGAAATGACCTAATATGTAGGTGAGAGTAAATAATGAACAGCATCACAAGTCCCAAAATATTCAGTGGCAACATTTTTTTCCCCTGGTGATTCAAGGATTCCAATTTGTACCTAATTTGAGGGGACACAGCAACTCAGCGACTTTCTCTCCTATGAAGTAACAACTGCAGGGAAAACTGGGAAGGCACTAGTGGCACATCTTAACTCCTGTGAATTTTTACATCTACACATTTCAAAGGCCTGATTACCGTTGATCATTTAGAGCTCGTGCTCCAACCCTGCCCAGTGAAATCAAACATTCCGAAACGAAGTGATTGAAAAGCAATACTTCAAATGCATACAAACCAGTAATCTGCTGGATTCTGTAATAAAATTCTGACCTCAGGCTCAGATTTATTTTTATTTTTATATTAAGAATTGTTTCATTCTTCACTGTAGTTATGATAATACTGTCTTATGGCCAAGTCATCGATTTAGAAATGTGGACAGTAATCACTCTGTTCTGTTTGGTTTCTTTGGTGTTATTTCTAATTTCCATTTGGAGATCAGTTTTATGTTAAGTCATTTCATTTCTCCAAAGGAATGTAATTTACTCCCCTGTGCCATTCTCTCATCTTATTGGTGTGCTTTTCCGCTGTAATTAAACTTGTCAATTTCAGATCTTGAAGTTACATTTGTTTATGTGCTCTAAGTCCATAGAATATGACAGACATCCTGCTGCCTTAGATTTGTCTAGAGGCGGTAACATTTGACAAGATTTATTCCAGGCACATTCCATCACATTTGCAGTTTGTATATCCGATTCTGTCTCATCACGCATTGTTAATTGAGATACCGGTACTTGTGTCTTATGTGAAAGACTTTTTCTTAATAAATGCGTGCAGAGACAAATCTCCTCCGCATTGAAGTGTAACCTACATACGTACCAAAGTGCCCTCCGAAGGCTGGCTTTTGTTTTGTCAAAGTCAGCTTTGTGTAGGTCCTCTCACATTAGATTCATTTTTTTCTTCTTCTGTGTACAGTGTATCCAATGCTATCTAATCTATGATCTTGCCAATGCAGAGTTTTCTTTTGAGCCAAATTTGTCTCCACCACTAAACCTCAAGATCTCTATCAGTCTGGATCATTTCACATCTATGGGTGTGGAAGATGTGGATGTGTGTGGATGATATCGTTTTCCATAATCTTAGTAGAACTCAAAAGGATTGAATTGAGACTTGCGAGACAGGTGTTACTGAGAGTACCCTCCTGCCCTGGATGTAAATGGCTGCACTCTGATGAGTGGCACACAAACTCAGTTATGCACTCTTGAGCTGGAAGAGCATCCCTTTTATTATAGCTGGAGGCCACATGCTTAGCACGTTATCATACAAAGTCTCACAAGAGTCACACACTTCATGCATCACAGGGAGCAAACAATGGCTGCTCACAGATTGTTATTCCTCCTATGTGATTCATTCAAAAATTATTTCATCAACGTCAAGATGAATTTTTGGTACAATGGAGATGTGTTATATTGTGGTGTATGATGTCGAAGCAAATATCTTTGACTGCACATCATTTTCGTATGGTAGTAAAATTAAGGCACTCAATAGAAATGGACACGCTGCTCTCCAACCTCCAGAAATAATTGTAAAAGCAGGGGGGAGAGTGAAACACAGAGCTGTGCTACCAGTGTCTGCACCTGTAGATATGCTTCAGTTGCTTGTTAATTAAATCCTTAATTAATATTCTTCAAATGAGGGCCTTGTCTTTTAACTGTGTATTAAGAGCAGCAAAATGTTAATTTGTCCTGCATTAGTTTGATTTAATATTGCAGAACAAATGTCCAGAGACATGATCACTAAAGAGCAAAAGGTAAATTGAGTTTGATCTGCCCGCATATATATCCTCTAAATATATAAACGGTATATAGATACTGGTATTACTAATATGATGTAAAACCTCTACCCTTTACCTAGTATTTATTTTTAAATGTGTGAGGCTGTTTTTAGCCTCAAAGAAATGTAAATCAAGACTTAAGGATTTAGTCTGTTACCAAATGTCCATGATTTATGTGTAAATGCAATTTAGCACACTGACTTTCATTTTCTTTTGTAAAAATGCTGACAGGAATATATTGCGCATATACATACTCACATGCAAGTGCCTGTGCTCCCACACACACACACACACACACACACACACACACACACCATGCCTCACCTGTCATGCCTCATCGGTTGTAAAAGGTATGTTGAAGAAACAAAGAATGGACACTGAGGAAGGAGGGGTGGCAACAGTTTGCACTAACTCTCAGTCTGAGAAAGGGAGACAACAGAAAGTCCTCAGTAGTACGTCTTAGACCAGAAGAGATTTTCAGCTGTTTCAAGTTCGATCATTTACATAATGTAACATTCTGTCTTTCATGTGTTTTCCCCAACCAGATATATTGAGCCACACACTGAAATGTTCTCAGTGTAAATGCCGTCGGATGTTTGACAGCAAGCCCAGGCAGCCATAAGTGAACC
>OMPJ01009022.1:0-10176 GCA_900312935.1 Carapus acus | reverse complement strand
CCCCACCGCCCGTCGACAACTTTCGGTCGAGCGAAAATATTGTCGCTTCTGTATCTCCAAAAAGGTCAGGAACCACTGCGAGAGTGACAAACACTGTATGACCATCCCGTCCCGGATCAGCTAGAGCTTTAACTTTGCAACCACCCATGCTCATTATTTACCCCATCAGGTGTGTGAGTAGGTGCCTGAGTGACATTATAGGCCAGTGCTGCCAAATTACTGCCCCCTGGGGGGAATTTGCATTATTCAAGATTAGACAGGCTCACACAGTGCACCACAGTATGGTGTTCCTTCCTCCCCTTCATTTTCGATGCTCCGAAGACATTGAATGGCACACCCGTCTCCTCGCACATCCTTTGAAATAATAAGTGGGCTGTGATTGCTGCCTGGTGGAGAAGTTTTTGTACATCACCCCTTGACCTCATGAGTGACATCAACTTGAGAGAGCTCCATTTATTCCTCTCTAGATGCATTTTGAATGTGGACAAAAGGTGTTTGTGCATTATTCTGTTCAGGCCACTGGAAAGTAGTTGTGACAGGTCTAATGGTTTAGGCTTTATTATTATTTTTGGTAGATAAGATTTGCCCCTATGTCATTTTTTTCAAAAGAAGATACAGGAGAGAGGTGATGGATTTATCTATTACCTTGGATTCTAATGGAGCTTCTGAAAAAATCCTGGATGAAGCTGCTGTCATAATCTGTTATTAAGGTACTACTTGCCGCAGACAAACAGGAGCACGATCAAGTCCAAGTGGACTAAATGTTGTATCAGAATCTTGTTGATGTATTGTCCCCCTATTTTTCATGGGACCTGTACTTTGGAAGGTGAAATCTTTTAAGGTGAACCTATTAATGCTATTTCACTTCCCATTTTCCACTCCTCATTCATCATTTTCATTTCGTTGCTCTCTCTCCCTCTTTCACTTCACTTTCCCTGGTTTTTGACACCACACAGAGTTCTGAAGTCACTGTGCTACAGACGGACAAAGTGTGATAGTAAGTCTCATCCTGTAATAATTTTGAGACTCTTGTCAGTTCCATGTCTCCAAACAGCAGCAATGAATTTAATGAGAAAACTGTTGCATATTTCTGTGATACATTTCTTTTAATTAAACCCATGTGAATTAATTAGATAAAATGGCAGCTGAAAAGTATGGAAAAAACACAGTAATGAAGTTTGCCGTTAATTGGAATGAAGTCTGGATTCCACACCACAGTGCAGAGTGAGCACTACTGTATGAGCTAACAATGCCTTCTGTAAGACTCACTGTCTCCTTAGAGAAGGGCCTTGGGCCTTCGTGCTGACTTAAAGTGTAAGAAATGCACCTCTGACGTGATGGAAATGACCGTGGGCTGGGAAAAAAGGCAGTCCTGTTCTGCTGAGACTCCTTGTGCCATGCTTGAAGCCAGGCCAGTGTTATTGCAGCCCTAATGCGGCTGACTCATTTGGAGCGGATCAGGAGTAATTATGGTAGGGAAAGTGGCTGCAGACCACGGGGGTCAGGACACTTGTAACATGTGAAAAGAGCAATTATTCCAGGAGACAAAACCCTCCCTTATCCCGGGCAGTGCCAGGGTCAATGCAAGGGACGGCTGGGCTCTGTTTCATGGGGGCTTATTAGCTGGAGCAGGCTGAAAAGTTTGAGAGAGTGCATCTTGTTAATGAACGGTCTCCTCCTCATCCACACAAGCCCAGTATGCTCTCTCTCCCACTTACTATGGGTGTTAATTATGTCATAATCATAGCGTGCATACAGTTCCTGAAATTACTTCTCGCACAGACCCCAGCATTCATGCACAACCATCTGGAAATGTAACACCAACTATAATATAGTGGAGACTCGCATAGTATTGCCATAAAGACAAAGTTAATAAGAAATGTTTCACCAACAAGGGCCTCGTAAGAAAGTACAGACTGTACCAAGAGTGCATTTTTATGGTGATATGTACAAAAGCATGCAGGTTTTCTCTCACTCCCAGAAATCATTGGACTTAATTATGCTCATTTGCTCACTGACAATGCCTTCATTCGGCTGCTTTCAACTGACATGTATTCCTGCTGATATCACCAGATGTCTTGCACACAGTCTTGGCTGTAGAGAAGTGTGTCTTCAGCCTCAATTACAGTAATGATAGTTGCTGAATGGAAGGACGTCATTCCTTCACACTATGGCCAAGCATCTGCATCGAACCGTAATCAAACATAGTTCCAAACATCCTTGACCTAGTACCAAAAATATTTGATAGACCACAGTGGCTGAAGTGGATTTTGACACATACAGAACTTATTATACCAGATGATGGCACCTCATGTATTCATAACTGATGTGGCTATGCTAATGCACTAGACATTCTGTCTGACATGTCTTTATCAAAACACAATAAATACATCCAGGATGTATACAATGTACATGATGTACAAAATGTACATGACTGGTTGAATTGAAAAATGTACTATAAATACAATACAATCAATATGATAGAAGGACTGTTTGTGATATGATGTATAGTCAAGAGAATATAAAAACGGTCACACGTGTAGATAATGGAAAACTGAAAAACCTGAAACCAAAGCGACATTATGTTTACTGTCAGCCTAGAACCCAAATCCCATCAGGCTTGACAGTCGTTATGACATGAAGGCTTGTGACGCTGTATGGTGGCTTGATTACTGATTTTGCCGTAGCTAGCTAGGATAAAACAAGTTTGGTTGTGATTCATTTCAGTCATTGTAAGATTGCCAGGTGATGATCTCTTTATGTCTGGTGTCAATGCAGATAAGGCTTTTACCAAAAAAGATGGTGTGCACCGGGTGTCTGTTGGTCTGATCTTATAGTGGTCAACGATATTGCTGTCTGTCAGGAATATTTGCAGTCACAGAATGTATGCATTAATATGTAATGATTACACATTTATGATTCTTATGAATATATGAAGTTCCCACAAAAGCTGCTCTGATGTTTTACAATTAAAGAAAAAGACTCGAACAATGGTTCATTCAGTCTACATGTGATGGTTACACATTTATGATACTTGTGATTATATGAAGTTCCCACAAAAGCTGCTCTAATGTTTTTACAATTAAAGAAAAAGACTCGAACAATGGTTCATCCAGCCTACATGTGATGGTTCGCAGCTGCTGAAAGATTAATGTGTGGTTGATATCTGGTGTTGCGGATGGCAAGCTGCAGATGAGGATGATGAGTGCACTTGTCTCAGTTGAATGCAGTCATTTGCTAATGTAGTATGTAATTTCTTCGAGCATGCTAGTCTATATATTTACCACTGCAGTAACTACCGTGCTTATTTGCTGCAGCTGGTAACACTAATTGCAGGGGCCCCTGAAGTGAGGCCCACACACACCAGCTTTTACCTCCTTGAATGGCTGCCTCCTGTGTCTCTCCCCATGTGTTTGGAGGGCTGAGTGATTCTCATCAAGATCCAATACTTCCCTATGAATTAGGAAAGTCATCCACACAATGGTGTCGGTCATTTTAATTGATAATAAGACGAACAATCACAGGGTCAGACGTCACTAGGTTTTTGAATTTCTGCTTGGGTGAGTGCCCATGTTGAAGACTATAGTGGATGTGAGAGAATTCTGAGATTCTCCAGCACAGCTTGATGTCTCATTGTAGAACAACCTGGATGTAGTTATCAGTTTCTTGTTTTAATTTCTTGCATAAACATTTGTCAAGACATGTGTTTGAAACGAACACAAGGTAGCCGATTTATAGAATCACGCAACTCTTGTGATTATTTTTCTTCTATGAATAGTCTTATTTCCCTACCAAGAAAATAAAACGCATGCACAAGACCTTTTGCACCTTTTACTTTTTATTGTGAGACAAAGTTTAGTCAGGTGACATGAATCCCAAATTATACACATTCTTTATTACACCAAACCACCAATCAGTTAAAGACAGCCCTTCTCAAGATGTCTGAGATGTGTAGACACATCAAGTTGAGATTTAATCCTAAAAATTAATCCAAATTCATTGTTTATTTTGTAGAGACATCCACCAAGATGGTACTGTAGGACCATGAAGATGGTCCACCAAGATGTTGAAAGACTCCCAAAGGACCATAGCACATGTCCTTGAATAGACACATTTAGAGACCACTGACTTTGCAGATTTAATTTCCTTGTACTATTGCTGATGTCAAAGAACATAACTTAATGGGATACGACATGCATGACAAAACATACATTATACAATTTGAAGTGCAACATTTGCACCTTTACCATATGCATTACACAAGTGTGCCGCATTTGATAAAAGGGGCTATAGCTAATTATCTGTCTCTTGTCCAATGATAAAAATATGCAGATCTTGCCAGGCACTTTTTGCAATAATTATATTTACCCCATTTCAAAAGGCTTCCAATTGCCCATTTCCCTTTAAAATACAGATGGGTAGATGTAGATGGATTCTGTGATGGCTGTAAAAAAGGAAGTGTAAATGGTGTACATGGGAATTGGATATTATCTCTATAATGGAAAACACACTGTTGGACTGACTGTGTTACAAAAATCTCATTTCATATGCATTTTTAAAGATGTGATCTTTGAGAGTGAGGATAACTGAAAGGTGTGGGATGTGTCAAGTCTATTTGCATCTGCTAATAAACAGAAATTACATTATTTCCCAGGAAAGCTGTTTGGTGAATGCTGGGTTTTTGCCTCAAAAGGTAAATGCCTCTCCTTTGGGAGAATGTACAGTGATGTGGAGAGGAATGCTCTCGGTGACATCAAATGACAGTGGAAGGTCAGATGCACTTGTATCTGTTAAATGGATTGGATTAAGTGGAGGCTGCCTCTTAGTCTGCTGCTCCCTCTCATAATGCAGCTTTTCTTTGCAGGAGGTGGCAAGTCTGTGAGGTTCTGCTGCTCTACAATTTCACATTGAAGTGCAAGTGGTGACAGATGCAAGATGATGTCTCCTGGCATTAAGACACACATTTACATGCAGTCATTTATTTCTGCTGTTGGACTTTGTAGATTTGAGCAATGCTATTTACACTTATTTAACCTGTTTCATACCCATGAAACGGTAATGTGGAGAATCTTTTATTGTAGTCAGACGTAGGGGACTAGAAAAAATGAATATGAACAATTTGAGTGTCAGAATAAGTACAAATGTGGTTTGCAATGAGCTGCTGGTCGTTCTCACTTTAATGATGCTGAGTAGAGTTTGAGACTGGGCACCAAGTAATGGAACAACGTACAACTCCAGAGAAAGGGAAGTTTTGCCCTTTGCAAATGTGTTGTAAAACACACATGTGATGTGTTCAAGGAGAATGAGGCGTGTAGTGGTCTCAACCAATTATGTGAAGTCATATAGGTGGCAGAAAGACCTTTTTTGTATAATTAGCACCCTTATTTAAAGCGACGATATTGAGTAGAATAACTAATAAGGTGTCATAAAAGGCAAATTAAAATTTTTGGCGATCCACAACGGTATTATAACATATACTTTCTTTTCTCCCTCTCAGACTCGAGTACAAATGCGCTTGTGCGCACACAGACATTCTCTCTCTCCTCATTAAGACTGTTTTTAGTTCTGTAGAAGCCTGTCAGGCGAGCATACCTGCAGAGAGCTCCGCTAACAAGCCATGAAATGCAGGTAGAGGAGTCCGCCCTTAGCCACCATGACTTGAATTTGAAGCTTTTTAGCTTCATTTACACCGAACATTGGTATTTATAGCAGGTTTTGTGATCCTAATGTCAGATTCAAGGGCCCTGTTTTAAGGAGTGAGGGAGGTGAGAGCTAGAGGGCAGGCAGAACACTAATTGATGGCTCCCATCACCAGCACTGGACCAATTACCCTTTCCTTTTCACTTCTGATAAAGATATAAGATGGCTCTACCACACCAGAGCACTTACTGTCATATAGACTAAAGCTATGAGTTTGCCTAACAAGCTCTCCTATTTCTCCATCTTCTCTTAACAGGGAAAAGCTGATTGTTTTACATTTGTAGCATTATCAATGTGTGGATAGCCAAAAATTGCACCGTAAAACTACATCCAGCAAGGCTCTGAGAAAACGGCAATTCCTCTGAAAAGTGGGTAAAGGTGTTTTTTTTTTTTTTTTTTTTTTTTTTTTTTTTTTTATTATTATTTTGGGGTTGTCTTTTTTTTTAAGACAAGTGACAAGTTGACTAAGGATAAGGTGCATCACTGGAGTCCAGTAGAGGTTGTTTATTAACACAAAGTCTACCGTCGGACCTCACCATGAAAGTACCCTGATGAAACTCTAGATTAAAAGGCTACAAAGCCTGATGTTTCTCACCTTTGAGTTCAAACAGTGATGAAAACCCACAAATTGTTTTAAAAAAAAAAATTATGATTGATCTTTCAACTGAATTCAGACAATTTGTGTATGGCAGAATACACAGGTGACTGTTAAATGTCCATAGGATGGGCAATGATTACATTGTGCTGTCTGCACTCTGCGTCTGTTTTATTTCAGAGCTGTAACACTGACACAATGTAATAACTATATTACAATGTAATAATTATTATTATTTGAGCGACCATTATTCTGACATTACTGACATCTGTTTGTCTTGCAGAGTAGACTGACCTGTCAGGCTACTGTTTAAATTCTCATTGCAGAAAAAGGCAAGTACTGTTGATCTTAAAAGATATTTGTGTTAATCATAGACAATAATGAAGCATGTTGAACAGAACGGCTCATTCGCTGTAAAGAGGAAGTTCTGGTCTCACCGACTTTCATACATGGCCAAGCCCTGCAATGTAGGTGGTGACTGATTTTTTTTATTTATTTTTTTGTATGTTTTGTTTTGTTTAGTTTTTTTTTTTTTTTTTTTTTTAAACGAGATAGAGAGAATTGTGTTTTGAAAGGGGAGTGGCAAGTGGCGTCCACTGTGTGTTCTTTTAGACAGATCAATACCTCAGTGTGTGAGAGTGTCTTAAGAGCTGTGGTCTTGTGCTCTCAGCTGTGGCAGACCTGTTAGTGCTTCAGAGGGGAGCTCAGCGCCCCTGCCTCTGTACCAACAGTGGCCTGAGGGGGGCTTTTAGTCCAAACACAAATGTCAACCACACATATACTATTAGTGTTTAGTGCAGTTATTAAATGGACTTTATTTGTCCTTTAGGAGGCTAAAAGGCACACTTAAGGGGGACCTGCGTGACAGCAGGGCAATTTGTGATTTTGGTAACTTAGGCTTGCTTCTTGCAGACACGTGAGTACTGATAGGTGTAAAAAGAAGGAAGACTGTAATGTTGTGAGCAGGGAACACTTGGCGTGCATTTGTGGTTTGTCTCCATAAGCGTGTGTAAGTTGTGTTTGTATAAGTGCAAGCTAATAGGCACTCAGGCCATAAGATATTGCACAAGAGATTGGTCATAGTGTTTTTGTGGTCAGAGGCTTTTCTAAAGGTTAATGTTAATACATATCAAGCATGGCCCCATGAGGAGCTTTCACAGTTGTTGACAATTGAATGAAATGGCTTTGATGAAATGGAAGGTAAGTAATGTACTATATAGCAGGCTGTAAATACCACAGTAAGCAGACACAAGATATTGCCCCTCCACATTTGGCTGCCTCTGGTGATGGTAACATTTGTATTACAGCATGTTTGGCCAGAATGAGGGAGTCAGGTCTTTGTATCCCAGTGTGACCTGTGTGCCCATCTACGTGGAAGAGCGTTTTCTTTAATGCATATGAAGCAGGGTAGCCACTGTTCTGTAGTACAAGGCCAGTCCTGGACGCCTCAAGAAGCAGCCAGTTTATCAAAATGAGAACATGAAAAGTCATTCTTGTTTCTGGGCCATAAATCATACATGGCTGTTTGTGTCCTTATCACTACAGGTGTGCCGATGCTTTCCGTCCAGCCCAAAGGGAAACAGAAGGGTTGTGCTGGCTGTAATCGTAAGATTAAAGACCGCTACCTGCTAAAGGCCCTGGACAAATACTGGCATGAGGACTGTCTCAAATGTGCCTGTTGTGACTGCCGCCTGGGGGAGGTCGGCTCCACCCTCTACACAAAAGCCAACCTCATTCTTTGTCGCCGGGACTACCTGAGGTAAGAACAAAGTCTTAATGCCATGACCAAGCATAAGATGATAAGGGTATTATTATGTCGGTTTTATTTTTCCGTGTTACCTCTGATTGATAAAAATCAGAGTACAAGAAAGTACATTGCACTCAATTTTCTTGTATTGGCAGTCAAGTATTGTGGAACCGATGTTGAAGGATCTGTGTTCAGACTTAGGCTTTAATTGTCATGGCTACGGAGAACAACTTCAACAAATTAGATTGCATATAGTTCTATCCAAGGTGCATATTTAAAATAAGAGATGACATAGTGTACATAACAAGGTGCTTGAGAACAAGATGCTGATCTAAACTTGCAGTCTTGCAGGTGAACAATTTTAGGAACGATTGTGTATTCGGGTTTATCAGATTTATTAGATTTACTCAAAGGAGATATATGTGTTACATATGTCATTCAGATGACTTACGTAACACTGACCTTTGACCCTCTATGACAGGGGTAGGCAACCCAAAATGTTGAAAGAGCCATATTGAACGAAAAACGCAAAAAATAAATCTGTCTGGAGCTGCGAAAAAAAAAGCCTTGTATCAGCCTTACTCATGATTTTGATATTTATTGTACACATTTTGACAGCATTGGAAAATGTTAAGAATATTTTTTTCTTCCCAGAAAAAACATTAAAACAAAAAAATAATATTTTTCCTCCATCTTTCTCCATTTCCAGACATTTTTTTGAAATGCTCCAGGTAGCCACTAGGGCGGCGCTAAAGAGCAGCATTCGGCTCCAGAGCCGTTGGTTGCCGATCCCTTCTCTATGATGAGTCTGAGTAGTTGATGTCAGAGGGAAGAATAATGATCTTTGTCAGGAGTAACCACACTTTTTTTGCTCGCAAGCTACTTTCAAAAATGGCCAAGTCAAAGTCAAAGATCAACCCCCGTGTGTGTGCTGGTGTGGATGTGTGAGAAAATGTTCTTCCTCACCCCTCCTGGGGTGGTTTCCACCTCAAGCCCGGGTCCTCTACCAGAGATCTGGGAGTTAAAGGGTTCTGCACAGGATCTTAGCTGTCCCTAGGACTGTGCTCTTCTGGACTGAGGTGTCGGATGTTGTTCCTGGGATCTGCTTGAGCCACTCTCCCAGTTTGGGAGGGGACTACGCTAGCCTTTACCTTCCACATTCGCTCCAGCTGCTCTTTCAACCCTTGGTATTTCTCAACCTTTTGGAGCTCCTTCTTTCTGATGTTGGCATCTGCTGGTATTGCCACATCTATCACCACCACCCTCTTGTGCTCTTTGTCCACCACCACTACGTCCAGTTGATTAACCAGGACCTGTTTGTCAGTCTGGATGCTGAAGTCCCACAGTACCTTGGCCCTGTTGTTCTCTACCACCTTCTGTGGTATGGCCCATCGGCACTCGGGTACTTCCAGTACATACTGGGTACAGATGTTTCTGTACACTATCCCAGCCGCTTGGTTGTGCTTCTCAATTTGCGCTGTATCAGCTAGCATCTTATACCCTGCCACTATGTGCTGGACTGTCTCAGGAGCATCTTTGCACACCCTGCACCTTGGGTCTGATCTACTTTGGTAGATCCTGGCCTCTATGGCTCTGGTGCTCAGGGCCTGTTCTTGTGCTGCCATGATCAGTGCCTCAAAGCTGTCTGCCAGTCCAGCCTTTTCCAGCCGTTGGTAGGTCTCATTGATGTTAGCCACTTCCTTGATTTGGCGCTGGCACATGCCATGTAGGGGTTTTTCCCTCCAGGTTGCCTGCCCCTCATCCTCTGCACACTCATCGGGCCTCTGCTGTCTGAAACATTAGCTTAGCAGCTCATTCCTTGGGGCAATCCTCTTGATGTATTCTTGGATTTTCAATGTTTCATCTTGGACTGTGGGTTTGACACTCACTAGTCCTCGGCCACCCTCTTTCTGCTTTGTGTACAGTCTCAGGGTGCTGGATTTGGGATGAAACCCTCTGTGCATATGAGGAGCTTTCTTGTCTTGATGTCTGTGGCTTCCATCTCCTCCTCTGGCCAGTTTATGATCCTTGCTGGGTATCTGAGAGGTAATTGGTATGGATGTATATATAAATATGTACTGTGTGTACATGTATGTGTATAAACTGTGTGTGTGTGTGTGTGTATATATATATA
>OMPJ01009020.1:0-13578 GCA_900312935.1 Carapus acus | reverse complement strand
ATGGGGTTGGGGGGCAAACTTGTCTCAGTCCATCTGTGTGTGTGCTTACAGTACTTTTGCCTTCATAAACTTGTGTTTAAGAGCCAAGCCGCATTGCTGCCATGTGTTTTCCTCCATGCCACACATTGATGAGTGAAGTGGTCAGGGGGCTGTAAGGCCACAGAACTGTGTGTAATGTAATTCTATTCTCCTGTCGAACACACGGGGAAAGATTGCAACTCTACCCCCAAATATCTACTGTATGTGTCTTCCCCAAACTGCCTAAGATGCAAGGAGGGCAGTTGGTTTGTTCTCCAAACAATGTAGTGGGAAGTGTTGTTTTTGTCACCCTCCTATTTTGAGTCTGTCCAGGGAGGGAACTTCAACTCTAATGTCTCTCACCAGGTATTTTTGCCTTTAGAAATGAAGCTCTCACACGTGCGTTATATGAATTGATATTATCATCATTAGAATGACACAGATATCCATAGATATGACCCCAGGCTCTTGGAATCAGAGTTTGTTAAAATAAAAAAGGTAGCTGTTGTGCAGCCCCCCTTTAATGTCATCGTTACAAAGTTAGAATAGTGTTGATGAATGAACTGAACAAGCCGGCTGGGAACATGGTGCCATAAAATTATGAGAATGTACATGAGAGAATAGGATAAAGCACAGTGGTTTCCAGATACTTGTACAGTCCACCAGAGTGGTGGTGTTGTAACTCCTATCTGGGTGACTGAGAGTTTATAGTCAGCAGAGATGTTTTGGGTACATTTCCTTTTTCTATGCAGGGACAAGTCGCACATGGGGACCAGACAGTGATGGAGGAGGAGATACCAGACCGAATGATGACAATCTGGAGGGTGAACACCACTAATGTGGCAGGTTAAACTTTCTTGCCTTTGGAAGAATTATCTTATTCGTATTGTATCATATCGTATTGAATTATAGTATTATCTCTTCTGGGCATTCCTATGGACCCTGTCCCACCCACCGACAACAAAGGTAGGGACTGAGAAGCCGGAGGTTCGGGTGGTATACCTTAGGGCAAGGGTAATGAATATTAAAACATTCAAATTCTATGTGATAAAAGCACAGAGTCCCAACACATCCCCTATTGGAAACAACGGCGAGGAAAAATCTCTCTTTAATAGGAAAAAACCTTGGAAGATCAGGTTGCAGGTGGGCGGCCATCTGCTTTGACGGGTTGGGCTGAAGGAGAGAGAGACAGAGAGAGACTTGAGACAGAGACAAGTCGAGAGATGCACAGCAGTAGATGCACCGCTAGCCAATCAGGAGCAGGACCCGGATGTTTGGCGGTCCATCATCAGTGGTCATGTTCCAGCTGCAGTCTGAAGGTTATTAGGGCACAAAACACAAAGACTCTGGGGAAGAAACCGAATCAGTAACATCCATGTACAGTACATCCATGGGGAGTCAAAGCAATTTTCTGTAGAATGTACTGTGGTGCATCATCTGCTGACCTGTTTGCCTATCAAGTGAAGTGCAGAGTGTCCAAGAGCCCGCCATGGACTTTCCTGAGTTGGCATAGACTAGTCTTGTTAAGGATTTCATGACCACACATGTCCATTCAGTGGTCCTGTAGTCCATTGATTCTGTGGTGAGAGGCTCTTTGGGACACCACATACTTACTAGCAAGAGAAGAGGGGACATCATTGGGTCCTGGAGACTTCCTGAACTGATTCCTCTGACTCTACACACATCCTCAGGAACTGCTAAGGTCAAGCATTGCAGACATAAGGTCAGAGAGGCCACATTGAGATGGATTGGTCACGTGCTGCCAGGTTGGATGATTCTACGGTTGGAGACCGTAGAAAAGGTTCATGGATGTTATGAGAGGATGTGAAAGTGGCATGTGTGCATATGATGGTTGGAGTGAGTGGACAGATTTTTTGTGACAACACCTAAAGAGAGCAGACAGAGCACAACGAAAAAGAGGAGACATGTCCAAATGATTATGACATGATTATTGAAAGTTTCAGCGTCTGTGTCTGCAATAGTGGCACTCTCATGGCAACAATAATAATGGCAATGTCATTAGACATTAGAACTGAACCACATTTTGCACTATCTTTGACAAGCAGAGATGTGCTGTCAGGCAAGGCAGGATTGGATGTCCCTCACTGGTCATCATGTAGAGAAAAAATATAAAATGAATACATTAACTGAATGGTTATTATTTACATTTATCATATACAGTGATTTGCACTTTAAAGTTGTTTTTAAACATAACCTGTTAATGGCTGCTAAGCAAATGGTGAATAAGCTACGTCATAGGGTTCATATGTTTGTAAATCTAATTGTGATGAAGTCAGTGCCTCACCAGCCATTATCCTCGGCGCACGTATATAAACAATACACAATATAAACCACTGCACAAAGTGTTTCACATATTTCTAATGTTTCATTATGTAACGTCACAGTGTCAAAGAGTTCATTAAGCACTCGCAGCAATGCTGCAAATGTTAGAGATTTCACCGGAATAACCAGACCTGCTAACTAATCAAATATGTTTCCACTGAAAACTCAATCGGTTTTTAACATTCAGCTTGATGGTCGTAATCCAAAAGCTAGCTAATGATGTGCGTAAGGCACCTTGATTTTATTAGAGACTTCTTTCGTATGTTTGTATAGTGTATGTCAACATTTGTATGTTTTAATGTTCCTATGGTATTTTCTACCTCTTAAGGTCTTAACAGTTTTAAAATGTTTCACAAATTGAATACTGTGGGGTAAAAATGATAAAAGAAAATAATTAGACCCCCCCAAGCTGCCCCCAACTAAAGATTATGGATGGAAAATAGCACTGCTGCTAAATCCAGTGTAACCATCAAGTTGTTGTTGTTTCATGAAATGGCAGTGATTTATGGTATTACATGTTGTCCTTTTTAAATACACTCATTCATTCAATCATTCAAACTCAAGCACATTGAATGGAGTATACATTAGGTTGTTGTCAATTCCTCGATAGTCCAATTGACAGTGTCAGATATCTTTGATTTCATCCTGTGGGTCAGAATCAGCGCCACCAGACGGTGATCAGAACGGAGATCCTCCACGGGGTACGGCAGAATAAATTCTAATCTACCTCTCATCCATCATCTTGAAACATTTGTGGTGTTTTAATGTGGAACCGATTACATTAGGCTCAGATCTGAATACATTCTCAGAACTGGACCTGGACCACAATTCTTGAGTACATATCCAAAAGCCTTTTTATTATTCTAGAAATTGAGGTGGCTTGTTGTTTGGCTTGTTCCACGAGCTGAAGAAAAGGAAATGTGAGATTGCACACCTGGAACTCTGGAACCTCAAGACATCTGAGATGGCAAACTTGATCACTGTGAAATAATTAACAGAGAATATACTGTACAGAGTCTAATAATGACTCAAAGCCTGTGCAATAACTTATCAGTTCTTGCATCTCCATTACATAAGTTAGTGATTAATTTCATGAAACAGACCAGTCAATATATTCAAAAAACTGTAGACTATAATAATATTCAAATCTTTATTTTGAGCATTATGGTTTGTACATCGAAACTTATTTAATACTACACAGTTGTTTTAGGCCATAACGTAATGGCGTGTACTATATCTTGTAATATATATCAAATTTGATGATGTAATATTAACCAAGGAAACTTTAACATTATTTGTAAACAACAGTTAATTTTTAGAATGGAATGGTGCTGCTGTCATATCTTGCACAATTAAGCGGATCTCCCCTTCGGAGATGTAATGTGTGTTCCATGGTTGAGGCACTCAGATGCCATGTGTCACAGGTTTGCCATGATGTCTGACAAGAGCCGTGTAGTCAGGTTCATCTAATTGGCCGCAGTTAATCGGCTATGTTTAAAAACAAACTTTACAGAGCAAATCTCTGGCTAACTGTGACCATTTAATTTTTTTTTTTCATTTTCCTTTTGTTTCTTTCGATGATGACAGATGAGGCAGTCCTCCTCTGCTTCCCCTGACCACAAGTCACTGTATCTGACCCTCAGTCTGGCATGTATGACTCACACAAGCATTGAAATGTGAATAAATGGAGGAGGGGTTGAAGCTCTATTAAGAAAATGTCATTCTCATTGGTAATTTGTATAATCAGAGACGCAAGTTGAATGCTGTCGGTACACAACGTCTTTTTTTAAGTTTCAAGACTAGTTTTGACTGATAAGATGAAAATCTTGCAACAACACGTTGTTGATGTTGGTTATGCGCGCATGATATTTCAGTAACTGACTGTATTCCGAGGAGCCCTTTGAAGAATATGTCAGCACGTCAAGAGACACATGAATGCGATCAGGCCCTCGGCTGTGCTGCTACACACTGGGTGACCAGGCAGCCCAAACATCCACAGTTCAGTGGGAAATATTGATCAACACCAGATGGCTTGTACACACACGGAAACTTAATTTCCTCGTGGCTGTTCCCCTCTTGCCTATACACTCTCTCAATCTTGTCTCTGTGCTGGGTTTGATGGATCCTTCATCTGAACTCACAAACAGTTTTGGTTGAATTTTAAGTCTGAGAATTATTTGCCTCACATTTTTTCACATTGCTCCCTACTTGTGTGACGGTGGTGTAACTACACAAGATGGCAGCATGAAACAAGATAGAATATGTATGAAATTCAAAGAGTAACTTGTCATATTTGCTACTTATCAGGGATCCCAAACGCTGTGTGCCTGCAACGACCATTTCAGGCATCCATGAGGTACAGTATGTTATAAAATATGGGGCATGCTCTAAAATGTGAGGAATAATTACCATGCGAGCAGTCTCTTCACATAGTATTACTACTGCTACTACTACCGTATCATTGTTATGATAACTTAAAAGTGACCAAAAAGGTAATTTGTTTTTTAGGAAGTTTTTATTTAACAAGTTCTGTTTGCCCTTTGTACTACTACTAAGTGCCCATGAAGCAGCCCTCAATCTCAAAAAGGCTGGTAACACCTGTTTTGTAGCTGCATTCGCCATTCTGTGTTGCAGACATCATAACATTAAGCTATGGTGTGATTGATTCACTGCTTTTATTCATGTGGATCAAGCGAAATTTTGACTTCCTGTAAACTCACAAAGAAAAATCTCAAATCAAAGACATGACTGTTTTCTCTGAAAGTTACTTGATGGGAGAGGAATTGTCATGTAAAGTGCTGACCTGTTTGTATTAAGCTCCCGCACACAAGGCTGCATTCAAGGGACTGCTTAGTTTGGGACATTTATAAGCATACTGATTAAGACCAGAAATAGAATGGATGAGGGAAACTGTATCATGCCATGCAAGCTGTGTTTGTCACAGTGTTATTTCATGCCTCTGACTCCCAAAGTCTTTGAAGTGCTGACCTGGAATTTTCATGCCCTGTTATAGCTGGGATGCCAAATTCACTCAACAGGCAAAACAAGTGAATCACAAACGTTTCTTCCAAGCTTAGAGTTGTCCTGACTGAAAGGAATGGCAGTGCTTTGAGAGTAGTCACTTTCTAAATTCCTGTGGTGAGTTTGAATAAAGAAGTTCACATGTTGGCGTTTGCTGCTGCACTTGATCCTGACTGTGTGTTTGAGTACCATGTGTGAATGAAAGGGTTTGTTGACCCCTAAGAAGTAACAGTGGAACGGATGTGGAATTCTAGTCTCACCCTCCACAAAGTGGCTCCAACCCCATGATTCATATATAATCCTTAGCACTTTACTAGTCACCACAATTCAGCCGTGCTGATATCAAGACCCCCATCATTTGTGATCCAGATGACAAACAATCAACACGCAAGACTGAATGTAACCATCACTAGGTGTGTTCACGAGGAATCGGGTTAGCTACAGGGTAACCCTATCTAAAACCAATTAATCTGATATCACATGTGAAATTGCACGTTTGTTACATGTCTGTCATCTAAGTGCCAAACATTTTCAGTTTTGGGTATGACGTGGCTATGCTCTAATGTCTCTAATTTTTTCACATATTTATAAATGAAACAAATAAGATTAACAATAAAGCTGCCACACTGTTAACAAATTTTGTTTTGAGTTTTCGGGCTTGTGCTACTTACACTGAAGAGCAACTTGTAGTATGACAAATACGGTATATTGTTTTGGAAAAAGTAGTTTTCAAATCTAAGCAAAAGCAACAAATTCATTTGACATGGGGTCAGTTAGCAGGACAGCAGTTGAGGAGGACCGCGTTCCTTTCAAGGCCTCCTCGTCATACCCCTATGGCAACATCGCAATTCAAACTGAGATGTAACGCGAACACAGTGATCAGCTTTTTACGTTTTTTGTGCTCTGATATTTGGTCTTTTGGCTATGACAGCGGCTGTTGAAGTTGAAGAACATGATGAGGCACTGTTAAGAACGTGTTGCAATTGAGTGGGGAGGTGAGGTGAAATGGCTCGTGCATGGTTCATGACCACAACTATCGTATTTGATGAGTCTTACATATTACTCCAGATCTTTTAGATGTCAAAGACATAATCAGCTGCATGAGTTATTGTTAACAGTTGGGAGGGTCTGGTTTCTGTTGGGTGTTGCACTTTTTGGTTTCCGTTTAGGAACCAGACTTGCAGATGGTTGGGTCCATTTCTTTGTGCGGGTGGGTAGCGAAAGAAAGTGAGCAATGGTTTTCAGTTATCTCATCTGTGTGATTCAGGACTGCACTGTGGGAAACTGCCATTGGTCTATTGTCCTGATTGGTCAATGGGTTCCCGAACATCATGACCTCATTCGGTCACTGGGGAGAGGTTGGGCTGGAGGAAGGAGGTTGGAGTGTTGAAAACACACTTGGCTCAGTTCTATGTGTGGTGGTTGTAAATTACCGAACCTACCACAGTGTGGCCATATGCAGGCATTGTTTTGTAGAAAAAATAAAAGGAATAATTGTGTGTCTAATTGCTTTGTGTGTCTTTGCACAAATATTTTTTTTGATTTACCTTTAAAGACAATGAAATCATGTGTAAATATCAGCTGAAAATTATTTGCCAACACAGGGTTCACAAACCTTTTTGAGAGTGAGGGCTACTTCATGTACACTGAGTAGTATGACGGGCTAACAGGACCTGTTTGATACAAACCTGCTAAATAACATGGATCGCATTTGCAGAATGATAATGATGATTGTCGAGGGTATTTGTTCGTCACATTTTTAGAACATAACCCGCTTTTTATAACACGCAGGAGCACACGTGCCTGCGGGAGCACATATGCCCGCGGGTACAACGTTGGTGACCCTAAACATTAAGACGTTAAGACAATGTGCACTGGGACTTCATACGTCATGGTTCAATCGGACAATTATCACACTTATTCACAGGAAAGAAAGAGATGGAGATGGAGAGAAAGAGAGAGCGATAGAGAGAGAGAGAAAGAGAGAGCCTCTACATTTTCCAGGTAGTCTCACTGAGAGCACATCAAACCCATTCAAGACAAATACATTTTGTCTTACATTTCCTTGAATTTCAGCAACCAATGTGAGTCACTTAAGTACCAAGTTTTATACAGTCAACTGTGGTGGGAATTGTAAGCGGCCTGACTTCAATAAGTGGGTCAACATTGCACATGCCTCTGAAAGAATCAAGGTTCGTGATTCGTAACCTGTGTTTATTGGCCAGAATTGCTGTACATAATTCATATGGATAAATACAAAATATATACACATACAAATTAATGGAACTGTTAACTTGTGATTGACAGAAATTCTGAGATCATATCTCAAGCAAAATCATATGCGAGACACTGAAGTAACCCCCCCCCCCCCCAACACACACACACGCACACATATATGGATCCTTCAATATCAGCAGTTTTCCCCTGTATTTTCTCAATGTGCACCCTCAGCTGCGGTGACAAGTCACAAAAGTCCAGTTGGATGAAACTACATGGAGCCCCAGGTCATGTTGATACAGTTGCCTATCCCATTGCTGGAGAAGAACCCCTGTGGTGGGGGGCCACGAAAACGGATGGGCCCTCTGGCAATGACTCTTTTCTGTTCAACTCCCTTTGAATAGAGCATGTTCTGGTCATCACAACTGAGCTGTCCAGTCGCAGTTCCATCTTGTTCCTCTGGCCTGTACGCTAGTAATCATTTAATGTCAAAGACAATTATCAAACTTGATTTCTGGATGTCTGTATCTCCATTTTAATCACTTAACATGTAAGCAGCCATATTTATCTTAATCTCCCTCTCCTTATCACTACCAGACTGTGTGATCCCTTTGTGACATTTAAGATGCACGATCATGTGACAAAGTTTTGAGAAATCGTGACAACAATACTGTATTTTTCAAGTTACATTCAGTTGCTATCGTGATATTTCATTATGTAACACTAACCCGATGTACTCAAACATTAGATCAAGCCAGTCAAAGACATGTAACTCGATTTCCCTGTATGAATAGTTCTGTGGAATTTCATCACAGGATTCTAGAAAATCTGATTATTTGTCAGGAAAATATACTTCAACTGCGATCAGTATACAGTTTGTTCCTGTCTCAGACATTATGAAATTATCACTGAGAGGGAAAAAGAGGAAACCCCAGAGGATATCTGACAGCCCAAGGAACAGAGTCTTTACATCCTTGTATTCCCTCCTCATGAGGTAGACTTGTGGGTATTGTACTATAATTGAAGGACTTCTCACTCAATCAACAAACGAAATAGCAACAGCAGAACGTCAGCATGTACACTCATGCAATTAAAACAGACATAAGAATGAGGGCTGATGTCTATTGGAATGCCAATTGAAACACAATTGTCTCACAGCAATTGTGTTTTTCTTTTTACCCATAGGAAAATCAGACTGTGTACCGATCCATTCTTAACTTCAATTTGCCTGTAAATGTTCATGTGTAACCAGGCTGATGTTTGATGTCAAAACTGTTTGTGCCTCAGGTTGACCGCCTCCTTTTTGATACTCTGCTGGAGAATCAACGGCTATAAAGAGGTCAAGTCTTGCATGTCTTAACTTAACAGACCTGTAGTGTAAGTAAATACAGGGCCGATAGACCCTGTAATGTATGGCTAGAGCTACAGTACAGTGGAATTTATAGAGGCCAGAAAGTATCCATGCGACAGTTGATGAATTACCTGCAAAACCTTGACATTTGGGGAAAAACTGTACAATCAGTCAAAGTTGATAAGATTGCAGACAGATTGAGCGGCAGGCTAAGACATTTGCTGGAAGAGATATTTCCTTCTTGTCAATGGAATGCTTGTATACTTTGTAGATCGTGCTCCGTACAAAATCGTCTGCTGTATTGTATAGCAAATGCCAAAACCTGGAGGGAAATCATATACACAGTTTAAGTTTTATTAGCTTTATTATCATTTCTGACATATGTGAAGACCGTATAGACAGAGGACTGAAATTACACATCCCTATAATTAGTGATAAACGTTGAGGTTCGTGGCTGGTGAGGCACTGACTTCATCACAATCAATTTAAAGAAACAAACCCACAGAGTAGCGTATTCACCATTTCTCTGTCAGCAGTTTATACTGTATGTTCTTGGAAAATCTCATATCAGCTTTTGTTACACATACAAAATGTAGCACACAAAAGTGACACATCTGTCTGCTGCCATACCGCACATCTGTTCCAAGTATTTGAACGATAAATGTTAAAATTCTGCAATTTTGAATTGTAGAATAGGAAAAAAATGCCAAACTATTGAAGTTAGATAAAGATAACCTTACAGCGCAAATCACTGGAAAAAATAACCATTTCATAATTTTTTTCATTTTATTTTTTTGTTTTTCCCTTGACCACACGTTACTGCCTACAGTCCATGGTGTAAACCCACCTACCTAAACAGAACAATTGCTACCGCGAATATGTGTAACACATGTAAACATGAATATACTATAATGTAAACTAGTATAGTATAGTGAGTGTTAACATGAGTCAATGTATATCGCAGTCAATGGTGCAATGCTTGCAGTGATATTGCTGTGAAAAGAGCAGAATATGCAAAAGAATGTATACGAATATAACATTTTTTCATTCTTTTGTTTATAGATTACTCACATGATTACACTATCATGATACAAATACCAGCTCACGATAATGCAGAATGAGTGGGAGTCCTACACGAGGGTTACCCCTGGGGTTTTCTAAATTCTTGGGGAACATGGACAACTGAGTTGCATGCAGGAGACAAGAAAATATTTCTCTCTTCAAAATAAAACACCTAAAAAGACGACATACATTTGCCTTTCATTCCCCTTTTTTTTTTTTTTTTTTTGCAGCGCGGTGCGAATTGGTCTCTGGCCGTTCTCTGGTCCGCAGCCCCTTGGTTGGGGACTGCTGTTCTATGACGAGCTGAGAGTGTCTGATAGTCCAAGCCCCATGGAAGGTGTCGACAACAATGGCCTCTGTTCTCTCAACATTCAGAGAGAGATTTTGGCCTCTGTTTCACATGTCCAGCCAGCTACATTCACAACTGCAGTCTGTCTCATCTGTGTCTGACCCCCGCTGTGTCGTCCACAAAGCTGATGATCCATGCATTTTGGGAGATGTAGTTTTTGAGTCAATGCACATTTAAATGAGGGAGATTCATGTTGAGACGCATCAGGCACCATTCGGCCTGTGGGCCTAGAGTTTGACACCGGTGTTACTTTGAAACAGTCGCTCTAGCGCTCGCGGGCCACATAAAATGATGCCACGGGCCGCATTAGGCCCCCGGGCCTTGAGTTTGACACCTGTGAGGCTCAGCATGCTTCCCTTGGTGTCTCCATGTTCTGGCTCAGATTTGTTGCTGTGGGTCCGTACTGGCTCCAGTCTCGGAGGACTTGCATTATGTAAAATCTTAAACTTAAACTTGCATTATGACACTAACTGAACAGCAAATCCAGCCGACCTACCAAAAAACATTTTTGGCAACTTAGATGAAAGTGGAAAATGGACGTGTAAAAAAGACAAATCCATAATCCTGTGGATCAAAAATGAGTTTACAGTGTAGTGGATGAGTAAGAGTCTCAGCATTTATATCTCTGACTACCAACAACATCAAGTCATCTCTGACACAGGGGGCTGGAAACGTAAAGTCATAGGAGAGGTGGACACCACGGCAGGGATCAGAGAGGGCCTGCAAGGAGATGCCATGACAGCGGCCGCTGCACTTTGCTGGGATCCATTTCCTTGGCTAACAGCCACTAGCAGTGAGTCTAGCAGTGACCCAAGCCCCAGACAGATGCACTCTTCCCGCTGCCACCTCCAATGATTCCTCAAGGACCGATGGAGCAGCCCTCATTACCTGGTCTAAGAATAGCAACAATCCTAATTGAATCTCAGTCAAGAGTTTATTTTTGAATTATTGTCCTTGAGTGAATTATGTTGGTGCATAAACACTGTATCTAGCTACACATAAGCTGGCAGTGTGGTTATTGGCCTCTGACAATCAGAATAAAAATCTGAAAATTTGTCTCAAATAGCCCTTTCTGTCACTCAGTGTACATTTAGTAGCTCACAGGGCCAAAAATGTTGATCACCCCTGTTCAATGGACTCACAGATGTGGATCAGCGGAAACACTTTTCTTTCTTTTTCTTGCCCCTTTGTGCGTGTTCGTCTCAGAATTACCCCGAAGGCACTTACAAAGTTTCTCTCTCTGACACTGACCCAAACAAGATCCCATGCGGCGTTAAGTTATTTCTGTGACGACAGCTGCAAGGTGGTAGCAGGGGCTCGCAGTTTTGAACAGAGGCTAAAACTGAATGCCTGCCAACAGTTGTCGGTCACAAAGCTGAGAGAGGCCATGACAGCAGAAAATATGAGAGGAACATTCAGAGACACGAGATGATGGATGCTCTACTGCAGGGGTCCACAACGCTGTGCCCACAGGCACATGGTCACCAGCAATGACCGCTTAATGCTCCCGCAAGGCATGTTCTTAAATGTGGGGCACTCAATAAAATGTGGGGAATAATTACCATTGAAATGTTAGCAGTCTTTTCACATAGTATTATTACTTCTACTACCACTACTGTTGTTGCTGTTGTTAGATGAATTTCGCTTAGCCTTACAAGACAGTCTGAAAATGTATAGAAAGAAAGAAAATGCTAGAGCCGCCTATTACTCCTCATTTATCAAGGAAAATATTAATAATCCAAGGTTCCTTCTCAGCAACTTGGCAAGGCTAACTCAGAGTTATCAACTGATCCATGTATTCCTTTGGATCTTAGCAGCAATGTCTTGATGAGCTTATTGTAACTATGGTAAATTGTAACAATAGAATGCAGGGTTACTTTTGATTCCTAGAATCTGTTAGAGTAGAATGGGGGCCAGAGCCTTCAACTCTTTGGCTCCTCTCCTCTGGAACCATCTTCCAGTTTCAGTCCGGGGGTCAGACACCCTCACCACCTTTAATAGTAGGCTTAAAACTTTCCTTTTTGACAAAGCTTATAGTGCTGCTGGAATCAGACTGTTGGGGGATTTCTTAGGGATGTGCTGGGCTTTTCTCTCCTCTTTCCCTCTCTCTTCTTCCTCGCTTTTTCACATATATACAGTACATGTTTTATTAATACACGTTACTAATTCAGCTTCATACCCGCTGTGTTTGTGTCTTGTGCTTTATCAACCCAAAGGCCGCAGCAGGGACATGACCAGTGAAGACAGACGGCCAAATATCTAGATCCTGCACCTGATCAGCATGTTGTCTTTAGATTCAGATATATGTATATGTGTACATATCTACTGTATATGCCTACATATTCCTTTTGGGTGTTCAATGCAATCTATCAAGCCATTACTGCTGATTACTGCAGGGCATCTTGATACCTGTCTTTGCCTCTATCATTCTCCGTTTCTCTTTCAACCCAACCGCTCAAGTCATTTGGCTGCCGGGCTGCAGTCTGGGTTTGTCCAAGGTTTCTCCCCGTTGAACGGGAGTTTTTCCATGCTACCTTTGCCAAGTGTTTGTTATTGGGGGAAGTGTATTGGGTCTCTACATACAGTATATATGTTACAGAGTTTGAATGTTGAAATGCTGAGGAGAGCTACCTGCTCCATCCTGGAAGGCACTATGACATAATTTCTGTTATGAATTGGTACTGCGTGAACTGAGTTTTACAAACACAGGATATGGTGTTGCTACCCAAAGTTCCTTGGACTCTGCATGGCAGGGGCGTCCTCCTCCCTGAGCCAAGCTTGCCTGACCGCATACCTGAATGGGACTAGGTGTTACAGCCCTTGTTTACCTTTATACAGGTGGGTGGGAATGATAGTCCATACAGGGTTGGGTAGAAGGGGGGTAAGGGTGTCATTGGGGTCATCAGGTGGGCGCCCTCCATCACCGGTGTTTCATTGACAAGGCTCACGACACCTCAAGAGGGTTCAACAGCAACGCCTGGCGTCCCAGGTGTGCCCCCCTCCACTTTACCCCCTTGTAAACCACACACCCCTTGCCGTTGTCTCACTTTGGAGCCCAGGTGTTGTCTCTCCTTCTGATCCAGAGCCACTGGCTTGCTTTTTCAGCAGCACAGGACAGGGCTTTGATGGATTGGCGTTGGACCTGGCCTCTGATTCCCATGTCCTTGAGGAGACTGGTCACAGATCTGCCCACGAAGCCTCTGCAGCCCACTTCCAC
>OMPJ01009019.1:0-38480 GCA_900312935.1 Carapus acus | reverse complement strand
TAATCAAACTAAAAGCGTAACTCAAATATCGCGAGATTGTTCGAGAAGGTCCGATGAATCGTGAATGTGAATTGGCTGCTGGCCTGCCGTCTACAGTACGGTCATCCAATGAGATGCCACGATACGCGCAGGAATAGGCCTCGGCAGTCTGATAATTGGGATGGCTGAAAGTGGCGCGTTTTTAGAATTTCTGTCACCAAGAAAACTTATTCGAGTTTGTCACTGTTGAACCGCGAATAGCTGGGGTTTTATTGCACTCCTAAGTTGCAGATTCACACTATTGCCCCCTTTCCTCTCTAAGGCTCGTTCGCAATTAATCGTTGCATGTGCTAAATATCGCTTTTGTTTTTTTTCCTTTCAACAGAAAGAGGCACCTCCTGCCCGATGCCCTCCCATCCAGTTCTCTCACACTTTGCGCTCATTTGTGGAAAAATGTTTGTGGAGACTTTGATAGACATCAGAAAGTCACTGTCCAGTAGAAGAGCCGTGTATCTACACATTTATTGTGGCGACTCTGCAAAAACTGGCTGTGCACACCCAAGCTCTCAGTAGGTAGGTGACGTGGTGAGTTATTCTGAATACGATGCACGAGCATCGTTCAAGACTGTAAAGGCGACGATCATTCATGGTTTACACTTTTTTTTGTTTTCCAGGTTGAGACATCAACAATTCCTGCTTTACATGACTTGATCTGCCATGATGTCCTATCTAATCAGCATGCTCGTGTGCCTTATTGGCATGGGCTCCTGGTTGGCCATCAATGGGATATGGGCGGAGCTTCCTCTGCTTGTCCCAAATCTCCCAGAAGGCTGGACCCTGCCCTCCTACGTGACGGTGCTGATCCAGGTGGCAAATATCGCCCCCCTGATCATCGCCATAATGCAAGGGCTGTATCCGGACGTCAGGGATGAGCGACCGTATATCTACGGCCTTTTGGGAACTGGGTGTGGCGCCCTCTTCTCACTGGCTGCCTTCTGGGATCGGACGGTGGAGATGTCGGGGTCTTTGCTCAGCTCTTCCTTCCTGATGCTCACCTATCTGCTCTCAGTGGTGGACTGCGCCTCGTCTGTCACTTTCTTGCCATTTCTGATGAAGACTAAACCCCGGAGCCTCACCGCGTACTTGATAGGCGAAGGCCTGGGCGGTCTCCTGCCTGCGGTGCTCGCTTTTCGCCAAATCTACGCTGTCATTTATTGTAAAGTAAAACGGGTGGGGAGGCGCATCAAATACCAACCACCCTTGCACCTGAACATGATGTATACTCCCAACGCCTTCTTCCTCTTCCTTAGTATCTTAGCAGTAGTATGCTTTGTCGCCTTCATGCTAATGAACAATCATCGAGCTATGGCTCGAGCGGGACACAACATTACGCTGGGTCCCAGTCAGTGTCCAAGGAGGACAGACGCAGGGGTGTCCTCACAGACCCGGACAGGCCAGCAGCCGCTGATGCATCAGCAGCGGCAATGGCGGCGGCAGTGGCAGCGGCAGCGGCGGCAAGAGCGGCAGCAGCAGCAGGAGGAGGAGGAGGAGCAGCAGCACCAGTGGTGGCGGCAGCATTGGCAGCAGCAGGAACAGCAGCAGCAGAAGAAGAAAAAGAAGAAGAAGAAGAGGAGGCAGCACCACCACCAACAGGAGCAACAGGAGCCACAGGAGCAACAGGAGCCACAGGAGCAACAGGAGCAACAGGAGCTGGACAAGGGGACAGGGTTTTGGAGACAATGCAGCTCCTTTGGAAGGGGGAAGTTCAGGATAGTGGAAGTAGCCTTTGTCTTTGCGGTGCTGGCCTGGACAAGCGCCCTCACCAATGCGGTACTTCCATCCGTGCAGTCATACTCCAGCCTGCCTTATGGCAATCGTGCCTACCACCTAGCAACAACTATTGGAGTCGCTGCAAACCCTGTGGCATGTTTCCTAGCCTTATTTTTCCCCACAAGGTATATGCATCCTCTTCTTTTTCTTTGAAAAGTACCTTTCCATGTTGTGGACCGCAGTTGATTCCATAGTCTTTGTTTTGCAGGTCTCTGTGCACTCTAGGTGTTTTGACCGCATTGGGGACAATTTTTGGGATCTACATTATGATCGTTGCCTATATGAGTCCTTGTCCTCCACTCATCCACAGTGAACATGGAACAGCAGTCATAGTAAGACATCAAAAACTCCTGTACTTAACAAAAAATTCTGATGCTCCAGACAAAATTAGAGTAGTGATTTGACAGTTACAGAGTCAATTTCGCTGTCATGCAATTGAAAATGTAGGAGTCACTTACGTTATGGTGATGATAAGAATGTGCATCTCTTCTCCTCTGCAGGTTTTGGTCTGGCTGCTATTCGTCTTCTTTTTGTCCTATGTGAAGTTCGTAATACGAATTATTCTGTGGGATGAAGGTTATAGCGCCCTCATGTGGTGTGGAGCTGCATTACAGGTGGGCTCCATGATTGGAGGGTTCGTCATGTTCCCCCTGATCAATGTTTTCCATGTCTTCAAAGGTGCTAATCCCTGCTACACCAGGTGTCCATGAGCCATTGTTGCAGCAGAATGGACACTTTTTTACAGACTTCTGAAGAACTTGGCTGATTTATGTACTGTATTCGCACCTTCACTGAGAGGCTATTTTTTTTAGCTTCCTCATTGAGATAAATTAGCTCTAAACTGTCGAGTTATAAATAGGACATCTTTGCTTGACGAAACAGATGACAAATGCAGCACATTTTGCTCTTCGCAGAGGCTGTGTAGCCCCTGCCCTTGAACTGTACATATATTTATATTTATTTTTTATATCACATTATGACAGTTAAGGCTTTCCAATGTGCCCTCTGCGATTTTGTACATAGACATTTTTTTTACAGAATTTATACAAAAAACATAAATGTATATTGTGCAATCGTGTCATTTTGTGTTATTGATCAATCAAACAATCTTTATGATCAACTGTCAGAGCAGATGCCTGTCAACGGTCTCAGCAGCAATTTGTTCTGGCTGGAATCAATCAAGTGTTGCTAATTCTGATGAAAACCAAATTTGATGTGATCACATATTGTACAAAATGTGTATGAAAGCCAAAAAAAAGGAAAAGTAAATGCGGGAGATGCCCACTAATAGTCCTAATTAGCCAAAGACGTGCCCCCTCTATTTAGTTGCTTATTGCAGAGATCTGGTGGTCATAGTAACCTGGCACCATATACTGAACAGCAGAAACTGTTGTATGGAAATATGGGAACTGTCTGACAAATTAAGAGTGACACAGAAAACCAGTGAATCATCACTGATTTGTCTGCAGTGAGAACAACCGTAAATCCTGAAACCGACATCGTTCTACTTCAGCAGGTGCACAGTGAACTTATTCATATTGGCCACTAGATGTCAGTGTTTACTTCATGTTTCACCTAAACCGGGCGACAGAAATTTACTAACCCTAACGACATATTAGAGTATTCCGGTTCAAAATGAGTCACTTTTTCTCTCCACTTTTTTAAAGACGTGCCATCCAAAGAATAAATTGTCCTCCCTCTTTCCAACATACACTTGAATCCTCATCAGCATGATATGAAACGTGCTTTTGTAAATTTTCACCATCATCATGTTGTACAGATAAGTTGTTGTTCAAACTGTGGTTTATTTCCTCTGGATGATCGTCATCATTTCCTCTTTTCAATAAATGTGCATGTGTGTGTTCGCCTGTGTGTGTGTGTGAATTTGTGCTTTTTTCTTTTTTTTTGGCAATTTTTGTTATCCTTTGTGACAGATAAGAATGAGGAACTGATGCCCAGTCGCACTCTGATTCAGAGCCCAATGACTCCTCAGTGAACATCTGGAGCCATTGGCTCCTGGTGGCTCATACTCCACATTTTCTCCTCACAGACTTCTGGGGGAGAAAAACTTGTATGTCACAAACCTGTTTTAATATGGTGAAGCAACATCTCCGAGGAAGATTTGGAGATTTTGGTGCAGGAGACCCGATGCACCCACTCTGCTGTTTGTCTCACTGTTGGAGTGTTTTGATACCAAAGTGTCTGGTTCTCCCCGGGCTCCTTGTCTCCTAGATTCAGGCAGATGGCAGACTTTGTGATCGTAATTTCAATTTAAAACATATGAGGGGAAATCCTAGCCTGCGCTGCTCTTTAATGGGCCGTCGTGGGATTGGAGTATGCAGAGAATGATTGAATTTTGCGAGGAGGCCAGGAACCATCCCGTCTAGCACGCTGTTATGCAATCGACCATTCCCCTCTTGCAACGCGACGTCTGGTAAAGCCTAGAGGAGGAAGGGTGCGAAGGGGAGTGGGGGAGGCAAGTGCTGGAAACCTCAACGTCTGGGCCGAAAAAAAATCTTCTAAATGACTCAAGACAATATGAAATAGAAACTGTGCCATCACATGTGAGAAGGAGCCAAATGAGACGTGATCCGCCACATCAAATGCGGAGATGTTGAATTTTACAGCGTTTCATGCTCGTAAATGAGTCTCCCTACACATGCGTGACATCCTATATTTCCCGACAAAAGGGAGCACATGGGTCCTATATGTTTCGCTTCTTCCACGCCGCACAGTTTTAGCCCTCTGCCACCTGCTCGACCCAGCCGGGGCACATCGTAGGGCTGCGGCCCGCCAAGCGCAAAACTTTTTCGACACCCACTCGGCTGAGTTACGGCAGTGCTCTAAATCCTTTGAATGAAACAAGAGAGATAAGCTTTCCCGTTAAGTCCATTATATTCAAATGGTCCGGGCTTTTTTTTTCTTGTTTGCAACAAGACATAAGGTAATCAAAAGTTAAAAGCAAACACTCAAGGAGGCACTTAGCAAAAAGAAAAGCTTTTATGATAAAACATTCATATACAGCGCAGGAGACAGGTGATCTTTGAGGATGATAGGGTTGTCTTGTGGTCAGTTTCAGCACAGCAACCGACTCCTAATAACGTCCCCGCCCACCCATCATCCACCGGCCCGTCCAGGCGGAGCGGCTAATACCTGAGCGTTGATCCTGGGCGGTGTGAAGTGCGCCTTAAAGAGCTGTCGGAGGATGCAGTAAAGCAGGGTTCATTACCTTGACGACAGCTGAGGACTGGCAGAGCACAGCGTGATGAGCGAACACACAAACACGAAGAAAGTCAGAGCGAAACTGAGGACAAAAAAGGGATGGATGGAGGTGAGGATGACGCACAATGAAGTCAAAGACTTTTCCCTAAGCATCAACCTGACTTCACGGATGATAGTTTATAAACGTAAAAGCAATCCCGGGTTAAGAAGTGATGGATGCTGCAGTGTTGGACCACGTCACTTCCTCCCACCGTCGCCTCCCTCCGCCAAGCAGACGCCCTCTCAACCCAAGAAACTGGAGAACTTGCCTGACTCGGACCACGTCAGTCAGCACCGGCACATTACCTCCAGAAATGAGATGTTGCCGTGCCCTCCCGAGAGAAACATTTTGCTCCTTTACGCACGCGTAATTTGTTTTAAGTCATTTGGATGATTTATGTTTTCCCAGGTGATTCTGGCAAAGCATAAGTATGCCTTTGCACAGGATAATTCCAGTAGAATTTGAAAATTTTGCCAAAGTTCCTTTGCTCAATAGTCGCTTGTTGAAAAGTCGCACCGGCGAATCGTTTCAATAATTTAGAGTTCGAAGCAAGCTGAGGTAGGTGCAATAGTGCAATAACTGTGTATTTTGGAGCAATTAAATAACGCTCATTTCTTAAATCGATACTCATAGACCACATGGGATTTGTGGGTGGGCAGTCGTCATTTATATTCCAGAAGGAAACTTGTTAAAGAAGTGAAACAGAGACAAACACAGAGTCGGTCTCGACGGAAAGACGGTTTCTCATGGGTTCTACGTGAGGTCAGCCTGGGGTCACATTGGGCATCCATTAGTGGCCTTATTTAGAGTATTATTCCTTTAAGAGGAGTGATTGGCCAGCAAAGACAAAGAATCATTACCTTTGCCCGCCCCCTCCCTGCCAGCAGTCAATAATGAGGGATCATTAAAATGAATAGATGGACATTCTCCTTTTCTCCGGATCCTTATTGCAAAATCAGTGTCAGGGGAAATGAAGATTGAGCTTGGAGAAGGCGTCTAAAAGCCTCACAGTGATTGTCGTGAACTCATCTCTAGTGCCGGGCTCCTTTATCTGCTGTAAGAGTGTGCACCTGCCTGAACTCTGGGCTGGCGAGAGCTTTTACTGCCGCCCATTAGGAGCCTCTCTAATGCGTGCTGCGTACCTCAATGTAAACATGGCGCGTACAGTATGTACCCAAACATCTGCAGCAAACAGCCGAACAATCAACGCTTCCCGATGGGCTTCGGCCTCAAATGCGCCGAGACGAAACTCTGCCGTGGCACCATGGAGGAACGCTCTAAACTTGCGGCGATGCGAACTCACGCACGGGGATCGTATGATGAGATGGTCAGAGGAGATCGTGAGAAAATTTCATTATTCCAACCTAGTCCGCCCACTGTTAGGAATCCATCTTATCTTCATTTTCTCTCAGGCTGATGATTTACAGAGCATTTGCAATAATCACAGTCAGGACGGGCCTCAATTATACATCCATCCTTAAACATATTTTCCTTTATCCTTGCTCGGAACACATGGCTCAGACATTTGTATCCAAGATTTTTTGCTCCAGACTCTGCAGGCCCTGAGACCTTGAGACCATCGGGGGGAGAGACAGACCGAGGCTCCTGCTCCTGAGAAGGCCCGGCAGTCCTCTCAGGTATTTAACACAACATTCATTAGCTCACATACACCTGGTAGATAGAAACTCTGTTGATTGGACAACCCCCAAGCAGAGCTGGGACTGCCCCGCCCTCTGTACTTGTCTCTCGTTCTCCACGATTTAAGACTTGGATTGCTTTGCCTTGGATATACCTCTGTCTGATGTGTCCTCTGATGATGACGGGAGGAATTGGCTAAATAACCAGATTTTTTCCTGACGTTTCTTGGTCCATAAAGCCGGATTCCACAGACCCTTGACTTCCCTCCATCAATAAGACCCTCGAACAAAGGTAAGGAGATCCATTCCTACTATTAAAGACCTCCGCTTAGAAAACAGTTGAAAAGAGGCCAAGGTGTCCTAAAAAAGAGACTGAGGTGACGCAATTCAGAACCAGATTGGAGGACCATTTCACGAGGTGTTTTTCAGACTTTGGCATCGAGCATTTGTCTAGAACTCGCACGATGATGCACGTTTCCCTGAGACGGGACGCCTGTCCTGTCGCTAGAATCTTAGAAATCCTGGCGCCGCGTTTCACGCGTCACAAACGAGAGAGTGATTCCGCCTGAATGATTACAGATGGAGAATAAAAGACGTCACAAGTTTTTCCAGGGACCATCTGTTTGTCTTTCCCAGCGTCCTCTTAAAGTGTCCTTTAAAAACGTGATTTGTCTGTGGTCCAGTGACGATGCGACCGTGCAGCAGGTCGTGCCGCCTCTGTCACATGTGAAATGTTTTGAGGTGATCCTACCACACGAACAGACACACAAACATGCAGTAAAAAAATGCACTATTGCATGCCTGTTCAATCCAAAAACATACCGACAATGTAACGTGTTTGTAGAGTGCTTCATGTTCATCATCAGCCAAAGAGCGCCACAAATAGTGGCACAATTCATCAAACGCCAAACCACATTATGGGACGAAACGATCAAAAGTCACACCCCCGACGCCCCCGTATGGTCAAGCAATTATCTCCTAAAGCATCTCTTAAAGTCATCCCCACCGTTTCCTCAACATGCCCTTCATAACAGGGGGTATATCGAGAATTTACAGCCTGCAGATGGCCGCTGAGAGACGAAGGCGGGAGCTGCGGCGGCGGCGATGCAGCTCGCTTGGCAAAGGCTGAAATCGAGGCCTCTGCGGGGATACAATGGGGGAGGAAGCGCAGCCGTAAAATTACTATAAATCTGCACAATGAAACGGCAAAGCCGTGTCCTGCGCCCGGTGGCGCGGCGCTAGGCGGAGCGCCGGGAGTAAAACGGCACGTGCTGGAATAATGAATCGGAGCGTGATGTGTTTCGGCTGGGGCCTGCTTGGAGATGGTCAGGTGGTTTGACCATGTGTGAGTTTGTCTGAGTTTTTACTCGACGCCAGGGATTGCACGAGAGGAGAAAAATAGTGGGATAAGTTTGTGACGTTCATTTATCTAGATTATATTAGTCGTTTTACAGTTTTAATATTTATTCCCTTTTATTCCCCATGTTTTTGGAGAAATGTCGCTGAAATGTCAGAGATTCACCTAACAAAAACATTATGTGTGTAACTGCGCTTGGAAGCTCAGCAGGTTGAGCAGCTGTCTGGAGACCACAGAGTTGCTGGTTTGAATCCAAAGCTCTTAAAGTCATGTAAAAGTGTCCTTGAGCAAGTCGCTGAGGCCCTAACTGTTCCAGAAAAGAACGATAGATCAGCAAGCGAGTTTAATCAGGGATCAATCCAGTGAAATACTGCTAGACCAGAACATTTCTGAAGAAACTGAGATGACTTGCAGCCACGCAGGCTCACTCCTCCCCTGCTGGCTGCCTCTCTTGCTCCTCCCGATACACTTGTCCCTCCTCGCTTTTCTCACTCTCCATGTATGCCCTCATCCCCAATCCCATCTCTGTCGCCGCCAAGCTGTAACGAGAAACTAAAGAGCGTCAAAACAGCGAATGGTAAGAGAAGTTCCACTTCGCGATGATGAAGCTTTGGTCCGAACAGAACCAACATGGAGTGACAGCAAATTACTCTGACAAAGCAGGAAGAGGAGATTTTGAGCGGTAGACAGGAGATAATGGCCACACTACAGGTGTGGTCGAGCTTCTGCGAGATGTTGTGGTGGACAAAGTGGCAAACACATATAATGTATTTGTTGGGTACCGGTCTTGAATTTGAGTTCTAAACTATACCAACCTGACACTCCACCCAGCACTCCCCCTCATGAAACATGAATAAGTGACTTATCTGTGAGCATCTTGGCCTCAGATGATGATGTAGTATTTGGGGACAGTCGTGGAAAGAATTTGGGTGAACTGGGCTGAAATCTCTCCAGCGATCATCCCTCTTAATTTTATCAGCAAAATACACGCATCTGATCCCAGAATCATCTTTCAAACATGCATAATTCAGCGTTTTTCTTACAATTGAAAAGTGCAGGAAACCTTACAGCACGATTTTGAGACACGTAAAACTCTCCATTCGCAGACAGAGTCCATTCCTCTGTACATTTCTTTAAAAAACACACTTTTTCAACTCATCAATACATTTTGACTCCTGTTGTTTTCCCTCGCTGGTTATTTTATCGCTGGGCGTTCCCCTCTTCACCCGTGCTGGCGGTGGTTTCTCCACTGGGTCAGAGGTTATGGCACCGTCAGAGGAGGGCTAAGGTGAGGACGGAGTGCCAGGAAAAAGGGGCGTGATCGCATCTGTAAATAGTGCGTCTATTTTGGGCCGCACACACGTGTGTTGGGGAGCACCGCCCGCCTCGGCCTGCCTCCTGTCGCTATGGGGATGGGCCGTTTGTAAGTATGCTGGATGGAAAAAGTCTGGAGGACTGGCAGGTGGTACACAGGAGCGTGGCACAGCTCCCATGGCGAAGAGCTGTTTCACTCATAACTACCTAGAGCTAACAACACTCACCGGAAAACACACACCCGCACACACAGGCCTCTGCTTGCACTTAGTGATACGTCTTTGTGATCACTGCATTCTGTGATTGTGAGGTGTGTGTGTGGTATGTGTGTAAAAACTCTGCTGAGGCAAAGACCGACACTGTCTGCAGCTGGGGGGAAGACGAGCGACCAAGAGTGGAAACTGCTTGAAATTCATCAATAAAAAAGTTGAGTAAATGTCAGAACTGAGACACATTTTATTCATTATAATAGAGGGACGGGACTCTTACGAGGTCAAATTATGCTATGACGAAAATATGCTCGCCACCTGTATCTGTCTGTCTGTATCCAGACGGATCTATAGTTTCAGTTTAATTGTAATGGCGACAGAAAAAAAGATGATACACGTTCATCAAGACAAAAGCTGAATTACGTGCTGATAAAAAGTTTGTTTGAATATGTGGGTGAGAAAAAATGCATTCATTTTCTGATCAGATTACTTACATTCCCCTTGTACGGTTTCTTTCCACTACACTATGTACAGTAACTTACTTAAACTGTTCTATTCTAAATATTTTTTTCTGTTTCTTTCTTTTTCCCTCCTTGATTGTCATCTGTGAGAGAGCCCCACACTCGAATTCCACAGCATTTGGAATGCTGATCTTTGTAAAAATGGACCTTTGATTCCGGGGCATATAAAACTAAGTCCTTATCATAAGAAATGATGCGACAAGAACATTGAGCACATTCGCTAGACAGCTGTGTTGTGTGGCCCGCTTGGAAAAAAGACTCTTTTCTTCTCTGTGCTCTGCACATTTTGAATTTTATGAGGGGTATAGAATGAGGTTGGAACAGTCTGAGGCCTGCTGAGGTCAGACCGGATGACACGACATGATCACAGTCACGTTATGGGGAAGGCATCGCAGCAGAAACATATGGGCCGAGCACATTGCTGCCGAAAAACACTCCAGCATGACGTCAAACCAGATTCAAAATTCTGAATTCAGTTTCAAGACATGTTCTGTATATACTGAGATTATCTGAGGTTCCATTCTAGTGTGTAAATAACAAATCAAAAGCAACACTCAACCAAACATGATGGTTTCATATTTTCACCATTAAGTCATTTATTAATTCATTGTTGAGAACACATTAAATGTACGTAAAACACCATTTTAATTTCATAAATATTTCATGTTAAAGCAAATGTTTCACCTTGTGCCTATGCAGAGAAGCATTACAGAGATGCAACAATCCAATAGCCAAGAAAGCGAGTAAGGCACAAAATAGAAACCTTATTCATACATTTTAGTCATGCTACTATATCTACCTAATCATACATATATATACATATATACGTATTTATGTATATGTATATATATGTAAATCCAAAATGTATTTGGAAGCTATATTGACTGCTACTGTCTGCTAAGTTTTCCCCAAATGTTTTGTTATGAAGTGCATGCTGAAAAGGACAGTTTGGAAAAGACGACGACTCTCAGAAAGAGACGGAACGGCGTCGGCACGCTCGTCTGCTCGTCACGCTACAGTGGAATTCACTCTACGATATTTGGTCTAGAAGCGAGAGAAGCTGCTCTGTTTCTATGGTAAAGTGCATATTGTTTGTGAGCGGGGAAATATTTCTTACTAAAGCCTCGGACAGGGAAAAAAAAAAAGGGACACATGGCCGACAACTTCACACGGGATACAAATCATCAGATTTAAGTCGATAAGTTATTGCCAGGAGTATGTAACAGTCCTGCCAATTTCTCAATTTTAGCCCCTCAGAAGAATAAAACGGAGTCTGTTGCATAATTACATATTTATCTGGGTGCCTATTTACATGCAAACCTGCAGTGCAAGGAATAACAGACAAAATACATATATTGTCTAGGACGACTGGTTACAACTCAGCAGGTAAGCATACCGTTGTTTAGCTATCTTGTGGCTGGGGGGAGGGGATAGAAGGCAGACGCCTGCCGCTAGGAGCCCCCTTGCCAACCAGGACTTGTCATTATTTGGATATGTACTGCATATTTTCTCTGGATTGTCAGCGCGTTTGTTGTGTGGCGGTCTCGCTGGCTGATCAGCGGGGCCGCGGGCAGGACGAGCGAAATAGGCACTAAGGTGAGAAGCACGATGCAGCGGGACTAGAGATGGTCCAAACTCAACTGGAAGAAGGAGGACGCAGGGGTGGTGGGAAGAGTTGAAATATGAAAACACTTAATAGCAAACTGCGTGATATAAGCGTAAGGCATACATACGTACATCTTCAAATACATGTTCATACATACAAAACAATCATACATAACATTCAGTATAAATGAACGAGAAGATAATAAGGAACCAGAAAATACACTTCTAACCTATTCACAAACTCCCTACAAGTATTCCAGCCTTTTATTCAATTTTCCGTGTAAACAAATCATTGAAACAATAAAAAAAAGGTTGTATAAAAAATCCACTTTGGGTTACGATGAGCCATAATCTATCAGCGATGCTGTCGGTGTTTATTTACGTGACGCCGCTCTCGTGGTCGTAAGGCACCGCTCGGGCTGCTGTGGCTTGGCTGTGCGGACGAATGGAGCGAGACGATGGAGAGTGACGCCTATTCTTCCTTTAGATCGTCCGTGAATCTACACACATACACACACACTAACGCACGCACACATCACCACCCAAAACGAAGATTGTCGCTCATCAAAAACACAAGCGCAGTCAGTCTCATCGAGCTGTTTGGTCCGTGGTGGAACATCTGCTGTGAATTAAGGCAAGTGCTGTCACAAGCTCTGCCCCCAATTTCACTTCCCCTTTTTAATTAGAACATTCATTTATTTATTGAAATGGAGTGATTGTCAATCTGGATCTGAGTCTTTGAAATGTGAGGACAAAGAGGAACCGCTGGAACCAGCGTTGAGACGGAAGATCCGTGTTGGTAATTTATTCTTCATCATCTGGATGTTGGGATTCTCTTCGTGCTCCTGATGATGCGGAGGACGGCGTGTGGACGTCTTACGCGTGAGTGTGCACAGAGATGCTGGAGAGGTCGTTCCTGATGATCTCGTTCACTGCATACACAGAAGAGAGACGAAAATTTTAATGCTCAGAACCCCATCCAGGAGGAACCTCCAAATACTAAAACATTCGGCGACAGCACAGATGGACCAGCAGCTGCAGAAGCTCAGTTTGAACTTTACCAACTGTTTTGCTGTTAGATATCAAACAGTGGCCAGAAAATATGTGAATCTTGGCTGAAGCATCAATTGTTTATTTTTCTTTTACACCATTCAGTGGGGCCGAAAACCCCTCATGCGCTAACTGCAGGGTTTTGGAGGTGGCAGATTAAATAAAAACAATCTGGCATAATTCAAGACCATCTTAACCCTTGTATGCACAACCTACCATTACCTACACTCTTCCACAAGTGGGGCTACTCTTGACCCCGAATAAAATTCTCATAATATTGAGAATTTTCTCCAAATGAATGAAAAGATAGATTAAGAAAAACATTGCCCCAAGTCATACACATGTTCAATGAGGAATACCTGGATATACAGTATCTGTATATATGTATTGCTATTTTTCTTTATTTTGAAGAGTAACAACCCCGGGGTCATTTTTGACCCCCCCAAAAATTCTCAAATTATTGAAAATGTAGTAAAAATGAATGAAAAAATAAATAAAGAAAAATACTGCCTCATGTCACAAACATGTTGAATGAGGAATACCTGAAAATTCCTGAATACCTGAAATATATTCATATATTCGTACAATTTTTCTCAACAATGATAAAGAATAACAACCCCTGGGGTCATTTTTGACCCCTTGTGTGCATCTAAGGGTTAATTCATGACCAGTGATACCAAAGTTCTGGAAATTTTGCGATACCATTGAGAGACAACAGTCTCATAGTCTCAATACCTGCTAACCTAGTAACTTCGACAACTTTCATGTGGCACTGAAATGGTTAAGGTGACAGCAACAAGCAAAAAACACCTAAGTCGCCAGTGTCATCCCATATCAGACCCGCGCACATGTCTATTTTTTGAGTCATCTTCTTGTCTTTCGTGTCTAACTTCCTGTGCCCGCGCCTTTCCCACGGGCGGGCAGACGGTCCCCTCCCTTTATCAGCTCTGTGTTCCTTGGCACAACAGGGGGAAGTGACTGGGAAGATGGCGAGAACCTGCAGCCCGCCGGCTCAACGCAAACAAGAGGCTCCTCAGCTTCAGGGCGCTCCGCGATAAAGACAAAAGAAGGAGGGAGAGGGAGAGTTTGGTGAAACCACCACCCGCTCCAAGGAGCCAAGACAGGAAGCCCATCCACCCACAAGGCCCTACACTTCCTGTCCAGAACAGACTGAGTCGGCGGTGGTTTATCAGTCCAGACTATTTGTCCAACAGAGACTCATCGGCACTGATCAGACGGGAGACGGAGGACGAGATCGGTGACCTCACAAAGACAAAACAAGTCCCTGAATTCCTGCAAGTGAGATTGTAAATCTCAAACGTTTGGCTGAACCACCACTTATTTCCTGTATTGCCCCGTAAAAGGCTGGAAACAAACTAAGACACAAAGATGTGTTTCAAATTAAATGACAGAGGGCAAACGGCCCCGTCGCTTGTCTCACACACTCGCACACAGGTTGCTTGGGACTCACCACACAAAACAGGCGGAACTCCCATCGGAAAAATCAGGCCCGAGCCAGGCCTGCTGGCTGCTAGCAGACGGGTTCCGCTCGGAGCTACGCAGGCATTTACATGCTACAGCTATTTTTAGGACACATAGGAAGTGCAGTCACACGTAACATTTTTAAAATCAATAAATTTATGACACTCTTTATCTCCATGCTTATTTGAGAAAACAGCTCCAGGTGATTTTTGTGGGGAGGGGAAACCCGCTCAAGTCAGCAGCAACAAGGCTGCACGGGCAACCTTCAGGTTTCGTAGAGGGAAAAAACCACGGCTTCCTTTTTTCTTCTCAGTAAGAGTGAAATACTGAAACTTCCAACACCTACACATTAGCAGAGGTGCTTCTTTGCTGCGCTTCATCAACTAATATGTTCCATTGTCGTGCCCAGTGATTTTCCATACACATGCAATGTTTGGTCACAGTGTGAAGAGCTCAGAAACAGGATGCGGCAGACAGTTAGACCATTCGACAGCTTGCTATTTATAGCAGAGCTACAAAGCAACACAACTACCTAGCAGTAGCTTCAGGTAATGAAAATCGTTGAGGGACAGCTGTTGAGAAATACCCAGATACAGGTATTAGTCATTAAGCATCGAAAGTCACCAAATAGTTGTAAATGTTGAATCAATACATGAGCAAAAGTTTTTTGGGGCACAACTCAGTTTGTTACAACCACATTTGAGCTGGTTGGTCTTTAAGTGCTAGTAATTTCCATCTTCAAGTATTTCCACCCTCGTCTGACCTTTTATGACATATTTGAAGATTTTCTCTATCTCTGAAAAAATTTGAAAAATTGTCCCTCATGCTGCAAGTGCGGCAGGCATGTGACTGGGGTCTCGCTCTCCTTTTCAGAAGCAGGCTGCATGTTTTTTTTTGTGTGTGCATGTGTGTGTGTTTTCCCTTTCTCTCACTTGTCCTTTTTAATGATGGAAATCTGCAAATAGGGGGATACAGTCTCATGAATAAACAAAAACAGTGGAAACTGAGCTGAAAACAGACCCTGTCAGAAAAAAACACAGAGCAGCGCTCGCGACCGTTACCCAAACAGAGTGACGTCCCTTATTAACCCCGCTGATTACGCTGGCACGGCAGCTTGAGTGCCGAACCTGTCAGGGCTCACACACCGGGCAGGGCTGCAAGGAGATTGATTCCTGGCAGGTGTGAGAGTATCGGGGAAATGGGTTCGGGCTTTAGTATAATGCCAGTGTTAAACAGTGGGGCTTTATAAAAGCAGGGCAGCACCGCTTGGCAGCGTGAGGAAGTCCAGGTCTCTATTGTGCGAAGCCGCTGGCTGAATAAATTCTGGCCTCTCCTCTGCAATCTGTCTGTATAAACACAGATGAGAGCGGATTTTGTGGCGCTCGCCTTGGCTCTGTGGAGCTTTATGTGTTGGTTTTAAATGGCTGACATTTACAGAGAGGATACAGAGTATGTAGCCTCTTCAGTATAACCAAAGTGAAAGTAGGGCCAGAGGTCATAGAGGAAAGGAGGGTACGAAGAAAAGCCTCTCCACATCCGGTTTGACTCTATAAACAATACGATTACTTGTTTGATTACAGAGGTGTCTTGGAGCGAGGAATTTAACCCCTCAGAGCTGCACTCATGTCCTACTGTGGGCATGGGTTTGAATCCCAGTTCTGTCACATATGTTTTTCTTCAATTTCCTAGATTGCCAGATCAACAGATTGATAAAGGACCTTCCTACCTACCTATCTACCAACCAAACAATTTAGGATTCAAATAGATAAGCCATGTTCAAAATAAGTTTGAATGAAAACATATACAGTAACCTATACATAATACAGTAAGCCAAATGTAGGTCAGCTTGAAATATGTGAAAATTGAATGAATCAACTGACAACAGTGCCAAAATTTCACCTCCATCTCAGTGATAGTGTTGAAATGTGTCCTGCTTCTTGCTAAAGCGGAGAAAATGAAGGTATAATTGGTCCATGAGCCCATTTGAGCGTCTGCGCTTCGTCTGAACCTGACCTACGCTGGGGATTTAGTTAGCATTGTTAGCGTGGGGGCGCCCCAGCGCTCTCGGAGTGAGGAGGATGCCCTGTGGTCTGCTGAGATGCAGAGAGCTGCTTGGAGTCTCCTGCTGTCGTAACCCGATCCTCCTCCAACCCAATCTGGGGCCGTCTGGCAATGACCTGGCCGACCGCGACCTCACTCTCCCTCTCTCTCACACCCTCGCTCTCTAAGCTGACCATCTTGAACGTGACCTCTGACCTGAGGAAGCCTTTGTGCAAAAAAAAAAAAAAGACCTGTGTCATCTTTGGGAATCTTTTGACACCAAGGGAGAGAAAGGCAGCTTCCTGAGCCTTGGCCACTTTCGCTACACAAGGTCAAGGACCTTCACACTGTAGGAAAGAGAAATATTTCCTATGCTTACTCTCTGTAACGCTTAGAGTCTCACATCAGATTTGTGAGAAAGTGGAGGTGGCTTCCTTCCATTGTCGTCCGCAGCCTCTCGAAGGCTTAGAGGAAGTGAAAGTGAGTCACAGCGGCGCTTTCATATAAACAGATAGTTTGGCATCAAACCCGCTCACAAGTTTGCACACAGTGGGCGGAGAACTGCTGAAAACTTACACCTAACCTGAACTGTGTATTTATGCGAAATTGATCTGGTGGTCGTAGCCAATCCAAAGCTGAAAGTTGCCGGGGAGAGACAATTGAATTTCCTGGTACATATTACTTTTGTTTCCCCACTATATCAAATCTTCTCTCAGCCTCAGCAGAAACACTTAATGGACAATTTGCTGCCTCCCACCCACGCCTGAAACGGCTGGATGGAGAGGCTTGGACGATGTCACTTATCTTCCTACTGATAGCCCGGAGTATCAAAAATAAAGTCGGGCCAAAGGTGGGAACAAACGCGTACGCATGTTGAAAACTACACAAAGAGACAGACTGCAAGACAATGAAACAAAGGCGGAGTAGGCAATCATTATTCCCATAGATAAACACAAATGGAAAGAGACAAAGTGTTCCACTAATGCTTCATCATGATAAAGTGCTTCATAAATTCATCTGGGCCTCGCAGGTAGACAGCTTCTAATCCATCCCAGGGATCCCTTTGGGCCTAATGATGTGATGATATGTACAGACAGCATATTTCATCCCCACGGCTACGCCGATGTGTGAAACCTTCTGCTTTCCCATGTGGAACCACTCAGTCTCCACGACTGTCGGGGGCAGGAAAAGTAAGGAGAGAGAGGATCGGGGGAGCGAGGTTTTGTCTTCAAACAAAGCCGGGTTTACGCCGAGGACTTCGGTTTTACAACCCCGCGCGAGCAGCTGTGGCACTGCGTCGACACGTCTTTGCCACGAGTCGCAGCCAATCGTCTCCTCCTGCCGCCAAGGTGAACAGAAAAGAAGAAAGAAAAAAAACCCCATCATGAAATAATCTGAGATTTGAAAGTCGCGGAAACGAGGAGTGCAGTCTGAAATCGGATAGATGAAAATAAAGGAGTAGACGGAGAGGTGTGGCCGTGTCTTGAAAGAGCTGAAAATGGTTCAAAAGAGACTTTGTGATGAATGTGTGCAGTAAATGCATTTGAGGAACCAAAACAGGTGGAGCGCAGTGTAATAAAGTTTTTCAGTTTTGGACTGATTACAATGCTGAACTCAGGAAGGATGTGCAACCAACTCTCTCTCTTTACTTCTAATCTGCCACAGCCTACGGCCAGGGAGCTGCGATGATGCCAAAAAACACACCAAATGCTAAAAAATAGATTTAGCAACACATAAGTAAAAAAGGTACTCAGTATCCACGAATGGCGGAGCAGTTGCCTGAAAAAGCAGTTTGAGTATTTAGTGTTCTGACGTGGGAGACAGACAGCACGCACGATGTTGTTTTTAGGGGGAAGCTGCTTGAAAAAATCCAAATGACAAATTCTTTATGCTTAGCGTGGCCTTCGAGAGCCTGTGAGACAAAGGCTCTTATCCTCTTCCCTTCAGTCTCTGATGCGCCTCACCTTTTCAAAGACGTACTTTACAGCCCTTTGTCGCCAGATGAAGCAGACCTGTTGCCAAACTAAACGACGTGACCCATGAGGTTTAAAGAGTATGGCGAGTCTGGACTGAAATCGCTCAGCCGGAGTCGGCGTCAAGGCTGCAAAGCCTCATAGAGAGAGAGAGGCGGTGATAAAACGACATCTCCCGAAATTAGAAAAGCAAATCTAAAGACAATAACTTTTACTGAGGGGCCCCGCCACTGATGTGCTTGTTTTGGCGGCGGCAGCGCGTAACCTTTGCGTTTGATCTCGCTGAGCGTGCTGCGCCTCTCCCTGCCTCACCTCTCTCTGTCTCTCTTTGAGAGCCCTGCCTCCTCTTCCTCCTCCCTCTCCTCCTCCTCCCCCTCTCATTTCCTCCCGGGCCCGGGAGGCTGCGGGTGTGATCGCCCGAGGCTGCTCTCAGGGGAGCGTGAGGGGGAGGTGTTTACATGGTTAGAGCGGTTCTCCTGTGCCCGGGCTGCCGATTTCTCTGAAATTAACCTGAGCTTCGTGGTACGAGCTGCATTACAGCACATTGCAGCTCTGTGTTTGTGTTGTTGTTGTGCCCTTTTACGGCTAATACAGCAGCTCAGGAAAACGTGGGTCAGACCACCAGTCAAGAACTTCTGCAAATATGACATTTAAATAGAACATGTGGACGCTAGCACGCTTAGTGTGTCTTTATTTATATACTGTATGTACAAAAAAAAAAAAACGCTACACTGAAACTGATTAGAGCCTTTTGTGAAGTATTTGAAAATATATTAATGATTCTTTTTGCAATTACAATAAACTGCATTGTTAATACATATCTAAATTGCACACATCATATGTTGAACTAACTGCACCAACAGAAGCGATATTGCAGGAATTCCGGGGTCGCTGTAAATGATTTGCTGCCCTTATTATTTGTTTGTCAACTACAAAATGCCTGGCAGAAATGGAGCAGCAATTATTTGAATGCTCAGCTTGAGATCTGGAGCCAAAAATAGTTTCCAACATGCAAATTCAGGAATTTTAGTTTCAAAGTCACATCTGATCGCTTTGAAGCGTTTTTGTACGGCGCTGTATTTCTTTGAGGCGACAATCTGAGATTATCATAACCAAAACTGCAAATAAAGAGCTGATAGCCTTTCCAAGATAAAAGCCGTATGTATTTGCAGATTGTGACGGATCGAAAAGCCTGCTCACACGGGAGAAGTTTTGAAGCGTAACCGTATCGAGACTGAAAATACACCAAACTGAGAGAAACACACGTCCTCGTGATTGAGATATGAAGGGAGGCAGATTAAAACTCTGGGTATGCCTCATTACCAGTGGGTCTATGGCAAAATAACTCAGCCATCTGATAAACCCGCCATGATTGATTCAGAATTAGAAACGTATGCTTCCACAGAGGCTGCTGCAGACGGCACGAGATTTCACTGGATCCGAAAATGGCACTGAGCGAAAAATATGAACATATTGAAACAATCACAGTTGGGTAAGTTGCAGCCGTCTGAATGAGAATTTGGCCGTCCACCTGCATATGACACGATTTATCACAGCATTTGTATTCTGCTTCTTTAAATCACCTGTTGCCTGTCAGTCGTAATGTGGGACTTCAGAATATTTTTCTTTTCCATATTTATATATAGCAAAACTGTGTTGTCTGCGTCCAAAAAGCCTTACTGCAGCACAAGCTTTATTGTTGACCATCCATCAGGGGCAGACAGATTGTAGAGGCACCTTTCTGTGCATGTGTGTGCGTGTGTGTGTAAATGTATGCAGGCACACTATGGCCTTGCAATTTACCATCCATGAAAACGATTTGGGGGATGCCTGTGCAGCAGAGCAACAAGTAACATAACCGTCTCGAACGCAGCACAAAGAGTCCTCGCACACTACCACGTAACTTTCTAGACTGAGGAGCAGTGGTGGTTTTCCTTGCCCGGTGGCTATTTTTGTACTCTTAAATATCTCAAAGTCAGAGATTCTCCTGAAATCCTCCTGGCAACTATCTGAAAATCTGATATGAATCAAACATGATGCCAGGCGGTCTAACCCCGATTCTGTTACACCCACGATAAATTCAAACAATATGACAACAACCACCTACAAGCACAACACAAAAAAAAAGAGTTTGCTTCAGTTTTTGTTGCCTGTTTCACTTCAAAATCAAAGAAAAAGACATTCTACGTCTCCAGAATGGAGACGTAGACGACACACGACGTGTGTCATCTCTCCAGCGGTGCAGGAGAACATGGCCTCCGCTAGTGCAACTGCGGAGCTCCAGCAATCAGGGAGCAGATACGACTTTGTACTGGGGGTCTGATTAACACTCTGCTGACACATTGAGCTGCCCCGCTAGGCTAAATCATCAGCGCCTGGCTGGGATCCTCAAGCACCGGCGAGGTCGCCTGGGGGCACAGCGTAGCGTGGACTTATTCACACAGACGAGACTGGAAGCGAGAAGGGGAGGCGCGCTTGGCGCAGGCCTCACTTTATCTGCTTCCCAACAGCCGCCAAGGCCTGTTAGTTCTTCTGAAGGCACAAACTGTCATCTCTCTGCAGACCGGGAACTTGTGGTGAAGAGTCAGAATTTTCCTACGTTGGATGGTGGATTGTGGCGGGACATTTGCTGCCACCAGAGAAAGACGGGGTCAACCGTGCCAGTTGAGTGATTGGTCCATCTTAAAGTGCTTCATGAATAGTCAAAACCTGAATCCCTTCAATACATGGTGACGTCTTGCTGCAAGTCATGATACCTTTTGAAGGTCATGAATTGCAGTTTTGCGTCGACTACACTCGAGACAATCTGTAATTTATTTCAAAAACTTTTTTAACAGAAAAAACAGGTGGAAACAGATTCATATTACTTTCACTGACCTGTATTATGTGAGCCAACATTACACAGACTGATTTGACAAATGTTGGAATCCTGTGAATACCATCCGCGTGTCAATGCCATCTGCAATCGCTCCTCCATTGCGGAACGGACATAAACATACAACTCGCGGCTTAAACCTCAGTCTCAAAGCGTGACGTGCACGCAAAGGTGAAAACTCTCCACTCGGCGCTCTCCGAGAAGCGGAGCAAAAGTTAGCGTGTTGTTTTGAGAAGAGCTGAGCTCAGGCGAGAACAATACAGAGCGTCGAGGGACCTGTTGAGCTTTATACCTGCCATGGGTCATAAGTCAACAGTAGGACACTTACAGTTCAATGGTTATGATCACTCCCACCCCTGAAGTAAATCCGTTCACCCACCGTTTGGTTAATCTCTGCACTGCACGCCATCGCCACGGGGAGGGGAAGAAAATGTGATCTTTAGCTTCAGGTGTGTTTATCTTTCTTAGACTTTTACTGTTGTGGATTTAACAGCTTTAGCTCAGAACGGAGGACGTAGCGTCTGCGTGTGTGGACAGCGGCGATGCGAGAGCCTGCCAGGGAAATTTACCAAGACTGCATGCTCCTCTCCTCTCTTCCATCTCACTTTTTCCTCCCTCTCTTTAGTCTGCTCGCCTGCGTCTGTCTCTCCTTTATATCTGTGCGTGACCTGCTTCTCCACATGCTGGGCAGATATTCCTGGATTAGGGGACAAGATGAAGATCTGCTGACCCCAAAATCTCCTTCTAATTCGTCTCATGGCTTATAGCTGGCTTTCCATTGAGGACCGGGAGCCAATGCAGAGGGTGCAAGGCCAAATGAAACAGAGGAAAATAGGATTTCTACAGACGGGGGGAAAAAAAGAGAGTACCAGAACAGTAGGATTACTACCCAAACTCATGATATAATCTATTATTTGTCCAGTTCTTGCCTCTTCAGGCTCTGATCCTAACAAATCCTACTGCTTCTCTGCCCATTTTCAGGTTCACACCTTTCCATCCTACTTCATATCCCACTTTGCATGTAGACAGAACACTTTTCCTGCACTTCTTCCTCTCACACTTTTACTTCTGACTTTTTCTTTCTGCTTGTGGAAGAGGCGGCAGACTTTGCCAAAAGTTGCAAACCCCACGGCTTTCCCCATCCCTCCCTTTTGGAGTCGACTTCTCTGTTGACATCCTTCGCTACAGGATACTATTTCACTGAGCTAACAAATTTCAGATGGGGAGCTGTTATTAAGTGGTCTGGGATAGAGACCTGCTCCTGTTTACTGATGCCACAGGTATTTACATCCCCCAAGCTCCAACCAAAAACACCACAACTGCTTTGGGGGAATGAGACCAAAGTGTGCGAGTGTGGTTGTTGGGATGAAGCGAAGATAACGCCGTGGAACTGGGTTCAACGAGCTGTGACTCTGACTTGATGAAGCGCCCTTGAGCAAGACGCAAAATCCCAAGAACTCAAAGGCTTCCACTCTGAATCCAAACCTGACCTCTGAGTTGCGGCACAGAGGGAAAATGAAAGAAAGTTTTGGCAAACCATGTGTTCTTGTTTGTTGTTTTGTTATGTGGTGGGAGTGTGTATAAGTTTTCCATGTGCTCATAGTTTTCGACGCCAGCAGGAAATATCCCAGAATCAAGGCGAATGTATGATTTCTGTCACTGGGAGTCGTTTGTGGTGTGCGGAGCAGCGCAGGTTATCCCTGCAGCGGAAATGTGGAGCGTGGTCAGACCGGTTCCACAGCGTTCATACCGCTCTACGATCGGAGAATTCCGATTAAATGAAAACGAAAGCCCCACCACAAACTGCCCTGATCTCACATTAGGTACTCAGCAGAATTGGAGATTGTGGAACCTCTGTGGGATGAACCTCTAATTTGCAGATGAGCATACACTGACCTTTAAAACTTACGTAATTAAGCAAAGCCTTAATAGTTTGGATGCGAGCTTAATCATGGCGCAAGTAAACACACAACTCTGGGCCAGCGAGACTCAAAAACTGAAGCGATCATCATGTCAGAGCAATAACCACACGGACATTAGTTAAATTATGATTCCGTAATGAGAGCGTTTGGCACGAGGCGGCTGCGCCATGATCAGAGATGCAGATAGGGGGAGCGGAGCCAAGCCGCCGGGCCTCTCTCGGTCCTGAACTGCTGTGATCCGCGTGGCTCAGTGGCTTTTCAGCGCTTGTTTGCTAAACCTCAGAATGTCAGCCGCATAAACCGAGGTCCTAAACGGCTGTGTCAGGAGAAACTATATGAGATGCATGACGCAAAGAACATACGTACTGAATGTAAAGACAGAGGAGTGATCGTTTTGGTCTCCTTTTCAATGTCCTCCAAAGGTAACAAAGATCTTTAGTGTAACCAGATTTGATTTATCATGATGACACATTATGGAGCAAGTAATAAAAAATGAGGCACATTCACATTCAGGTCTCCTGAATGGGTGTATGTATCAAAATCTAGGCACAAAAGAAACCCGATTTGTTTAGATAATTCTGCTGCACTTTTTTTACACACACATTCTTTCTCAGTGTCTGGGGATATTATGACGGAGCGACTGAAACCAGACCAGATTTTCTGGCTCTGCTTCCAGGTCTAGGGTTCACCCACACACGCATGAAAGCCTCCACGCTGGGGTAATGAATGGATAGGATTCTTAAAAGATTCATCTCACTGCACTTATCAAGACTAATAATATTCCCCAAGTTTTGCAAAAGGCCTAAAAATCAAAGTGCGAATAATTTGACCCACTTACCACCGTCATATGTAACCACTTAGATCCAATTATTTGCTAAACTGCGAGCAATCGTGGACAATAGACTCAGTAATTGAGTAGGTTTCATAATATGTGTTTTTTTTTGTTTTTTTTTTCAAAAGCTGATCACAACCAGGAATCTAAAGGCTCTCATGTCAAGCCAATGGGATAGAGATAAAAGAGACGTAAGAGGAAACAGAGTCTGCTAAGGTAATCCAGAGGACTTCCACTCGACTGTAAAGGTTTTCCTCTTCTACTGGCAAAGATGCCACAGAATGTGGTAATCAGGGGATTCATTACCTCCATTGCTACTTCTAATATATCAGCCACGTCCACTTCCTAAGATCCCATTGTGATATTTGCGGCAGTGTACTTCTTTTGGACGGCGTTGGATTTCTACAGTGTGAACTACAGTTCAACATCTGTTGAGCACGAAGCGTTTGCCACTTTGTCTCAACTGAGGGAATTTGCTCAGGTGACAGTTGAATGAAGGCAGAACTAATAAATATAAAAAACTCTCCTGAAAAGTCATCCATCAGCGTTCCTGTCTACAAGCCAAGCAGATATAATACATTTACAAACTGAGGTTAAAAAAGGTGACCTTTAGAAAAAAGAGACGTGACAACTCCTGACAGGAAGTGTTGCCATCCTGTGTCTCTGGAGGAGGAAACAAAAAGAAAAAGGGAGGGAATTTTCTTTGGATCGGATGTATGGATCCTCAGATGCATCAGCGCGACCTGAACCTCGCTGGCCTCAAAATCGAGCAGGTCAGGAAATGCTCAGGACAGGAGGATGTGCCGCAGCACACGGGAGTTATCCCGGTGTGACGCAAGAATGGCGACCCCCCCATGGCGGCCACGCCCTCCTGCTCCAAGCACAATGGTCCAAACAAGACCATCGGGTTGAGAAATATGACCAGAGTCCATCAGACAATAATGAAAAAGAATTGGCCTAAGTAATAGTTGACAGTTTTGAAACAAAAGTAATGACCGAGAATATGTTTTGAAAAATGTTCTGGTCAGTTGAAGTGATGCACAAGTTAAAAGCACAGTTGAGGGCTTAAGTGCTTTGTGAGTCCTGGTCTTTCTCTCCTGCTGCTGCCGTTCCGTCGCCTTGGTGGTCAGCGATTCTGAAAGGCCGAGCCTCAAGCACAGCTGCCTATTAATTTTTCCTAAGACAATAAAACCTGCCCGCAAGCCCAAACTTTTACTTATACCTAACCATGTGCAGGCCTGCCAGGAAGACAGAGTTCCTAGTATGTGGAGGCAGCCATAACAATAGTAAAAAAAAAAAAAAAAAAAAAAATCCACATCCTATTTGCGGTCATAAATAATAAAAAAGCCATCACCCTCCTTCTTGTACCTGTCAATATCACTCTGTCTACGCCGAGACTCTGTTCTTGGCACTGCACTTAAACACAAGCGTGATTTCCTTCTGCCGACTATTAGCTGGAGCTTGACCTTCCCCAAAAAAGGCCATGGGGTCAAAGGTGGATTGTTGTGAAAGCACCGGCTCTGGCTGAGAACTGCCGCTTGGTCCTCATGTCTCACAAACTGCACAACAACAACAACAACAACAGACGCACACATGCAGTTCCTTCGTTGGCCAAACATACAGGGGCAGCTCTACTTTAGTGAGTCCCATTAGACACCTCAAACTACTTTAATGAAGCCCCCACCTCCTCTCCTCCCTCTCCCCCACCAAATCCTCCCTCTCCTCCACGCTCCCTTCCTCCCTCGAGCCGCCACCCCTCCCCCCAACTCCCACCCAGAGCCAGCCTTGCGGCACACTCCAATGTTAGCGACTCAGCATGTTTTCAATGTGGTGCGGACGCACTCTCAATCATCATTAGGGGTTTTGCGGAGTCCTGGGGTTTGGGCAACTTGCCAGGATGTGTAAAAGTTTCCATTAGGAAAGCCTTGAGTTCCCTCCAGAAGCATCATTGGTGGATGGGGATCCTCCAGAAGGGTAGAATACCTTTATGTTGCTGGAAAGAGGCGAGGGGCGGGGCGAAAACCAACAAAACAATTCTGTTTTCAGTTTAGGAAAACAGGGTTTCAAATGCGCAAAGCCGGAGTGGAGGAGGAAACAATCACAAGGAAACCTGCCCTCAAACGCAAGGCAATCAGGGCACACATGTCACGTGTCAGAAATCGGCACAGGCCGCATGGTACTCTGTGTTTTTCTTATTTTGGTTGAATAGAGGCCCTCTGTTTTCCACGGGGCCAGCTGGTAGAAATCTGGACACTGATTACCAGTGGTTCCTTTTCACTGCGCACTTTTCAGCTGCGTTTCATGATTTCACCCGCTGCAGCAGCGGCTAATGAGACAGGACACGCAGCCGTGGCCTCACAGGACCAATCGCCTCACTTGCCAGCACAACTGCCCTGCAGGAGAATGATACACAAATGCGTAAATTCACACTTCCATAGTGGAAGCGCGAGATGTCATTCGGGCAAAGCACGCGGCTGTATTTTTGTTGACTTATTCGTAATGATTGAGATCTTGGGCTGTTATGTGTATTCCAAAAACAGAGGCAGAGATAGGTCGAAGACTTGCAACCAAGTCTGCCGAAATGTCATCGTTTATTCCTTGATTTGATCCTGATTCTCTGTGATAGAATTCCCGACGACAGACGTAAATGCCGCAGCTGTTTTTCATTCATAGTCTCTATTGTTATTTGTAATGTCACGTCATGTGGCTGGCGTCGCGCACACACATCCATGTGCGCCGCAAATGGTGCTGAACTGAAGACAGCGTGCTGCGATTAAGCATAAACCGTATGGAAAATGTTGTGCGACACATCTTTCGTGACAAAGCGCTGACAGGCAGTGAAGCACCTGTTCTTCCTGAATCTGTGCCCGTTGCATGTGGATGTGCGGAGTGACGAGTGAGGCGGAGGAGTCAGACTGACTCGCGTCCGACATAAATCTGACCGCTTCATCGTCATTGGCCATCCGAGTGCTAATTTAGCAACGGGATGCTTCCCTTAAGCTGTAGCACACGTACCACCACCATCATCTCTCACTGCAGCAATTGGCGAGCTTTTAGCACAGCGCTGGGAAAAGCGCGGCAGATTGCAAAGGAGACTTTGTATGGCAGTCACGGGGGTTAACGTCCCGGGTTCCCTCCATATTAACCAAGCGCCTCGTGGTACAGTAGCTCACTGTTGATAAGTTGAGTGATTTCTCAGGGGCTGTTTAAAACCCGGAGCCTGGCCACAGAGACACATTTTCTCCGGTTGATGAGAGCCGGAGGCCTCCGTGCTTCAGCGTGGGAGGTGCTCCACTCTGGGGGAAGATCAAGTGCGCTCCCGCAGACTCCAAATCACCGGCCCCAATTGCCGAGGAGGAACGCTACTCTACATGGCTGGCGTTAAATCACCGCTGCTGTGGTGAGGTCATCCGCTTGTCTTCTCTCTCTAATGGAGCGCTCAGCTCGCTAACATACGATGGTAATGCATGCGGATGGGGAGCAGGACGCCCTCTGCGCCGCCTTCCGATCTTATTTATTTTAGCTTAGGGCTCATTTCGGGGGTTTGGGATAGGACCGGGCCTGGGGGCAGCAGATGCCTTTGGAGTATGCAGTTACCACCGCACACTTACCAGGAGTCCAGGATTTCACCGCAGATAGTTGCGCAGACGTTAGGCGATGCAAGCGTGCGTGATATGGAGGCTTTTCCAGAGGTTGCTGCACTATCCTCAGTCAATCGATACGCATTCCTGCGCGTTCCTAATGCACCTGTAATCACTGAGCGAATACACTGCAGAAGGATAAATCCTGATAAAGTGACACCGGCTGGAGCAATGGAGGAAGAAAACAAGGTTACGTGACCTGAGAAATACTACCGACACTTGGCACATCTTTGTGTTCTAATATATTGTAGCGTGAGGGGACCCTTGACACCTCACCAGAATGATGCAAAACGTTACGAAAATTCCAGGTTATTTACTTTTGAGCTGATAGAACAATTAAAGATGTTTAATGGTGTTAGAGCCCCACCATATAAAATCTTAAGAGCTCATAACGGCGTGAAAAAAGGTAAGAGAAAAGATAATAAACTTGAGAAAAATAATAAAATTCAGAAGGTCATAAAAGACTTCGGCGAAAAAAATGAAAAAAACTATTCTAAAAAGCTGATAATGGAAAGCGATGCCCCTTGTCTCTTCATTGTCTGTTTATGAGGTGAGGACTAATGGGACTCATCAGGTCTGACAGATTTGCTGACAACTGCATTTCGGCTCAATTACAGTTCCACAGCAAAACATCCCTGGTCCCCTTATGCCTATCACCCCTCAACTCCCTGGGCTGTGGAGTGAGGCTGAGCTTGAGTGTGCGCACACAAACATGTGCGCACAAACACAATTAATTTTCACAACAGAAGAGGGGGAGAGGTTGCTGAGGATAACACGCAGACGATGAAAGGCGGCCATCGTATGCGGCGCAGTGTGCTGTATGTTACAGTAACGCGGATGCAGAGATAACAGCTTCGTGACCGGAGAGCGGGAGATAATTAAAATGCGAGATGGATACGGGACGCAATAAATTGTGGGTGAACCGCCCCTGCGGTCTCCCGGGTGTGACTCGGCTCTTTTCCGAAGGGAGCCCTGTGACCCCACAGTCTCATGATGACGCCAGCCGTGTGGTGTGGGCCATGTGGGGAAAACACAGGAAAACAACGCGCCTGGCTTCTACGTCCCAGCATCCCTCCCAGAATGATGTGGGGGGCGGTGGGGGAATAGCCTGGTTCAGGAAACCCCTACCCATTGTTTTGCTTCCTTCATTAGTCCTTGTATCAACAGTTTGGTTCGGCACGCGTGTGCCACTGTTTTTGTTCTGCTGCACCCCGACTGACCTCAGCGCTCTGATGTTTTGACAGATTGTTTCAAAATCTCATCATGGCAATTTACTGTTTTAAAGCAAAGCAGCAACTTGGACAACACAAGCTGGACCGCACGGTAGACCAAAAGCAAATAAAGCTGCAAGGATCTAAAATTAAACAAAGCTGACGTAAATCGGCGGCCAGAATTCGAGCAGGAAATACAGAGAGGTGCTGCAGGGTGCGGTGTTGTGTGGCGGCATGCAGATAAGCCAAAGGTGTTAAATAAATGCGATGAGCGAGGCAAACAGGGCTTTGGCGTGCCGCGCGCGGGGTGTTCGTCGAGCTTTTATGAAGAAAAACAACATGCCCCCAGTGAAATTTTATCTGATGGAAAAGCAAAAGCAGCAACTCACCATCATCCAGGTACATCTGGTCCAGTTCCTGTGGCTCTTGTTTGACGGTGATGGCCATGGAAGGGGGGTTGGCGTCCTCGTGGAGAAGGCTGGGAGAGCTTCCTCTGGTATGGGCTGATGTGGCAGTTGCCTGGGCCTGACTGGGGCTGTAGGACTGAATAAACGGACTCTCCGCAGCGCCGCCTGGAGTGGAGGGGTGAGACACCGGGGAGGATGATGGGCTACTGTTGGCATACATAGGATGGTAGCCGTGGGGTCCTGGGCTGTTGAGGTGACCAGGGCTGCCTTGAGAATGGAGCATGCCCATGGAAGCATTGTGGTCTGGAGAAGCCGGGTGGGCGAGGTTGGGGTGGCCTGGGGTCTCCTGGATACTGGGAACTAGTGGGCCAGGTGGTGCTGCGTGGGTGGGACTGTTGGGGAGGCACTTGTTATATGCCATCGGAGACAAGTCATGCAGGGTGGGACTGGAATTGGGTGACGATGCTGGCACGATAGCGTGGCGAGGTGGGCAGGCGGGGTACACCCCAACCAGGCAGGTATCGGGGTCCCCCAGGGGCATGATGGGAGCGAGCCTGGGCTGGCTGTAGTAGGGCTTAGAGTGCACGGGCAGCCTAGCGGTCCCCAGAGAGTCATATTCATCACTGGGCTCTGTCTTTATTATCGGCACTGGTGAAAAAAAATAGAAATAAAAAAAACAGAAAAGGAAGGGAAAGGAAGAGAAATTAAAAACGTGCAGGAGCTCCACGTGGCACAGTGAGTAGATGAGAAAGGGCAAATTAGGCAGTGAGCAGGCACGACTGTGGTGACGATACCCTTCATAATCCAAACAAACAGCCACCAGTGTATATGGGCTCTGTGTCAATTTGGCTTGGCCCTCTAACACACAGCTTCTCCTCCCCCGACCCCCCAACTCCCTCCATCCCAACCCTTTTTTTTCTTACCACACCACGAAAAAAAAAGACGAAAGAATGGAGTGGAGAAAAATGGATGAGTCATCAGTGTGGAAAGCCACAGCTGGCTCTAATAATGAAAAAGACCTATTTTCTTTGGACGCTCATCCAGCTCTGATATCCAATAAAAGACTACTTTAAAGAAACAGACTGCGGCTCGCACCGCTGCTGCTGCCGCTCGAGGAGCCTCGTACCCAGAGGTTTCCTTTACCCTGAAAGAGCAATTGTTGCTCACAGGACTAAAAGATAAGGGGCGAGAAGGAGAGGAGGAGTGAGAGAGAGAGTCAGTGAGAGAGGGAGAGAGAGAGAGAGATTATTTGATTTTGATTAGACCGTCTGTGCTCCTTAAGAGGCATTGCTGCAGCTGTGGTTTGGGAGCTTCGGGCCTCTGCTAATGCAGGAGAGTGCAACGACCCCACTTGATCACCCTCCCGTCTTCCGACTCTCAGGCCATTTAGAGACCGTCTGCGCCGCTTCCTGATTAGCCTGATTGACAGTCATCGCAAGTTTCCGGCCCGTCATCAGGAGCAGTTATTGAAAACAAGAGAAATTGTATTAATTGAATAGTTTTAACTTATTTAGCATTTAATCTGCATGGAGCCTCGGCACGGTCGGATAGAATGTATGAATGGTGGGGGAGGAAGGGAGAGGCGAAGGCTTTAAAAAGCTCACTGCTGTGTTTCAGCGCGCGCACACACTGTGCTCCCACTGAGCCAACACAAAACTAATAGGGCAGTGTTAAGACACCCAGATGCATAGCAAAGGTGCCTGAGTCACAATGGACGCACTGTTTCTATTTTTGCACATTGTTAAAATCTGTCAAAGGGTGTGGTGAGGATTTAATGCCAAACATAACTGTTCCTGGCTACATTTGCTCAAACTGACATTTACTCACTGGCCAACAGATGTCAACATGAATAAGTTGTGCGTCTTTGTACCTAGATGAACCTACCAGCAATGAAAAAGCAATAGGTGCGAGTGCAAGAAAAAAAGAAAAAAAAAGAGGAAGAAGAAAAAAAAAAAAAGCAAACCCCTTTGGTGAGCATTATGGAAGGCATCCTTTTTCCTTTACGTGTGTTGTCTAACTTGAAATTGACAGACCTGAACTATCACAGCTTTGGTCCCTGGTGTGCTGAGCTGTGTGGCTGATACCCAGCAGGCAGCACATTTACGTCAGTTCTGTCTGCTATAGGAGCCCCGGGGCCCGACCGGGTGTCTGCGACGGCCTCGTAAGGCGAATCCCATGATACCCGGGCCTCCTCTCTACATCTAGGGGAATAACTAACAAATCTCAAGATGCACAGAGCATCCACAGCCACCACCCTCTGTGATTTCCGCCCTGCCTCTCTGCTCTCTCCTCTGGCTTGGCGCAGGAGGGATGGGTGGCACGGGGCCACGGTGCGACCCAGCGTGACATCATCACCAACGCAGCAGTCGAGATGAAATCTCGAAGCTGCGCTGTGGTGAATGTTGCACGATCATGTGCGTGGTTGGATATGCTCGGTGATGAATGCGCGACTAGAGAGGGATTATTCACAGAGTCGACATCTGGCCGGTGGCTGAGCACAGTGCACGCGCAGAACTTGACTGCCGAGTTTGAAATACAAATCTCGGATCACTTGAGGGGATAGTGGCAGTGAATCAGGGAGGTTTTTTGCACTGCAACTATATTATTTCAAAGCTGAAACAAACTAAACTAAACAAGGGCTTTAGCATTTGAAAACTGTTTAAAGCTAAGTTCCAGGAGAGCATTGAACTTGAAATTGGCTACCAATTGTACAGAAGGAACCAAACCAAGCAAGTATGCCAGAGTTGGTGAGTCTTCTAAGTAAGGAAACATGGCGGCAATGACTCGAACGTTTTCCGCACTTGACCGATCCATAGATTTATGCATTCGATTTTATTCTAATTTGTGGTAAAAGGGGACTCTGCTGTGTCTAAATGAGAGGTAGTGGGATATTGTTGTTAATGATTGCTGCAAGAGAATCTACAGACTGCAGCACAGGTGACGAATATAAAAATCCATTCTCTGATCAATAAGAAGAAAATGAAATGACTGTGATATGCCGTTTTTAAGCTTCAATTTGAAGAGCACTCCCTCCCTCTTCTGCTCCAGACAAATGGAGGTCTCCCTTTTAGCTCCATCCATCTGTGTCTCCAGTCCACTCTGAATTTGAGCCCAGAGAGCAGATTCACCCTGTGAGTCCCGGCTTCAGCTGGCTTCTATTTCCTCCAAAGCTGTGGGTTATGGCCCACAGACAGTTGATGCTCTGCATATGGTTTTCCCTTTTCTGGCAGTTTTCCTCTGTCTATTAAACTTTTTGGACTCGATTTGAGTATTTAGCGAGCTCTCGTTTCCCCTAAAGGGAACAGCTATAGGGACCTAGATCTACGTCTTTGTGCGTCTTTGTCAGTATCGGTGTATTTGACGAGCGCGAGCAAGCAAACATGGATTATATAGACCTGTAAAGTGTCGTTTATGGGAGCACATCTTTGTGTGCAGCCAAGGGGGACACTGGAATACAATAGTCTGTTATTCTCATTTCCGATACTCGTCAGCTGTGATATGACGCCGTCAGTCTGAGTCGTGAAATTTGGGTATTATTGTGTTACCTCAGACCGCATGGACCTGCAGTGACATTTAAAATAGAGCAGGTGGCAGATCATCATTTCGCTGGTACCAGGTGCGTCATGTCTTGCTGTGAGAACAATCTGGCGTCCCAGCCCTCGCGTGGGCGTCAACAGGTGACTCCCTCCAAAAAACGCAGACGAGACAGAAATAGTTCCCTCTTTGTCCGAAATCAGAAACGTGACTGAGCAAATATTAACCCCATCGAAAAAAGAACAACGTGTGGGTTCATTAAATTTTCCTGCGTGTGTCATGCACCATGTTTCTAACTCTTTCTTCTCCTGCTCCAACCTCCTCGACCACAAGCCAACGGAGCGGCTAGAGAGTCAGCACCCGTTTGTGTTAAGAATAGAATTCGATATTGCAGAGGAATCTCCAAACGGCCTGTAAAAATAAAGAGGTTCCGAGAAGTTCTTTGCTCGAGCTTCGGTCATTGCCAGCACTCTCTGGTGTTTGTTGTTTAATGTGGTTGCAGAAAACTGGTTCTTATTTGAGGAGCAACACGTCACATCTTGACGCACGCAAGAATGATTGGAAGCGAGGCTGGAAAAGTGAAGCTCACGGCGGGAGCCAGACAAGGACACTTGTACTGTACGTACATCTCAACATCGAGCACTTAGGCCTGACGTACCTCACCGCAAACGCTGCTGATGGTATATCTGCACAGCAAATGTCTTCAAGATCCACTGGCTGGATGCAGGTTGACCTCATACTCAATAACTCATGAGCAGAGAATTACAGGGTTATATTTGAGTGGAGTGCAGAAAAGTTGCATCTATCACTTGGCTCATCTGTTTGCGGTCTACATTTCTACGCTTATTTAACAACAACAACAGCAGCAGCACACTAGCCCCAACGCTAACCTTAACCCTGACCCAACTGTTCTACAGTTTTATCCTCCAGAGACTCCCAGAACTTTTTTTTTGTGAATTTCTTTTTTTTTTCTTTTTGCACCACGCAAGTCTTTTTGGATGAAAAAATATTGCTACAATAAAAAAATGTCAAAACTTGTTTTCTTTGTAGAGGACACTGAGACTCTATTATAGCAAATATGAACATATAAACACATTTAGAGTTGTACATTTACCGCTGAACTCTGACCACCTTTAGGCTTGTACATTTACAACTGATATTCCTGAGAGAGAGTACCAGCTCTCTCTCAGGAACCCTAACCCTAACCCAAACCCTAACCCGAACCAGGAAGAATATTCTGTCAAGACTCCACCCCCACACATATCATATCATTGAAAAGCCTTATGTAAGAGCCAACAGGAATCAGTGGCATGTATGGCTTCAGAGATGCGGGCCACAAACATATGTCCAATACAGAGGACAGAAATGAATTGCTGGGTCTCAGGAGGACATGCTGCACTGCTCTTTCCAACAGGACACTTGACTGATTGATGGCATACCTGAGACAGTTCCTAAAATATCCAAATCGCATTTTCAGCACATTCACAATGCATTATTGTGGCAATGTTTCAACACGCCCACGGTCGAGACAGCTCGCTTATCATCCTCTCTCATCACTCGGCAAATCGCCATCTGTCAGTTTGTGAGAGTGAGAGCGAGCATGTTTCCAATACAGGCTGCGTCTGATCATAATATGCTAGATGTATGTTTGAGGTGTGGCGCGGTTTAGCGCAGATACAAATCTGCTGTGTTTATATTTCTACGTCGATACCGTCTCTGCATAAATCATGTCAGTCTGGGCTTTGTTGCTTTCATGCTCTCAGTTCAAATGCAGCCACGGGTTCCAGTCGATTGCAGGTACGCAAGGTGTCAGCCACGTGTTAAGTCACACACACGCTTTACCGTCAAAGAATAACAAGTGGGTCACATGACCAGAATGGAAAATAAAGGTGGTTTTCACTAGCATCTGCGTCCCAGAGATGTTTGCCTCGTCCTTCCGCTCTTTCAAACAAGTCGGGCTATTTTAAGTGTCGGTTTTGCCTTTTTATAGATGAGCAGACACCCGAGTGTGAAAGAAATGTTCTTTCTAAACAACGTCAGCAACCACAACTGTGCTTGAAGTGGGACATCGGGCCGGAAGGGGCCTTTTCATACAGGCAGCCGAGGAAGTGATGACAACTGTTTGTGTATGAGTGTGTGTTTGTGTGGTTGGGGGGGATCACTACTCCTCCCTGCCCCCCTGCGCTCCCCACATTACCTGGCCACACTGTTGATTGGCTCCCTGACTGTTGACACATACACTGAAACCCTCAAGAGCAAACAATCTACACCAGGCTTTCCTCGCTGTTGCAATACTGAAACTCTGCAGCTACTTTGCTCATTTCACAGTCTGCCAGTGATGTTTTTGCAGAGTTGCGACAAAGATTTCAGAGAAGAATGAGTGTGTGCATTTGTTTTGAGCTGTTGTGGTGAATAATTCTAGATGGGTAAAATTCTAGGTAAAATCCTGGTCAAGGCTTCAGATATGACAAAGTATGAAAACAAAGAGGAGGAGTGAAGGTTGCACAGGGCCAGTTTACTTCAAAACCAAATTATGGAGCATTGCCAACTAAACCCCAACACTACCACCTCTTTTTTTTCCCCTTTTCCTTTTTTTTTTTACATGCATTCAATGCTCCAATTGTATTCTGCGAAAATGCATGTGGAGGCGTTTTTTCTTCCCCCCCTCTCTGACTCAGACATACTGTATAATTTCTTGAATAGACACAGCTGTAGTTTATTGTATGAAATGAGCATCCATAGATTAATTTGTTGATCTAGCGATACAATTCACAAGCTAGTAATACGTCCCCCTCTAGCGAATTCGTTACACTCATGCGTGGGCTCCGCTTGTGTGGTCCATACTGTGCCTGTGGTTTACTTGGCAGCAAAGGAGGGAACACAACAAGTCATCTTTTAATTAGACCGATGTTTATGCGCAGAGAAATGACTTGGAGATGCACAGTGGTGCCTGATAAGCTTCTCTCCTTCTCCGACACTCCCTGTCCTAGCGTATGGAGGGGATAATACGCTATATATGGCCACAGCCTGTCAGCCCAGTGCTGGTCCAGTTACCCGCAATGTTCTCACTCATCACAACAATCAAGCATCTCCAAATAGGGCCCGTCTCTATTTTCCCTCAGAGCCTCATCCAAAATCCCAATCACTTATCTCCGCCGGCCATAAATACATCTGGCGATAATCTAAGTGTCGCATCTTATTAACAACTCTCGACTTTGGACACAACGCATGCCGTTCCAGCAGCAATAAGCTCATTAGGCAACGATCAATGAACACAATGTCCTATTGTTTTGATCAAACGCCTCGCAAAAACCGGGCGGAATTTGGTGGTGGAGTTGGAAGTTTGAGGGGAGTGATTGCAAATGGAAGGCTGCTGTTTGGAAATCCACCTCCCCAACCGGGAAAATGCAAGCGGTGCCGCGGCAGATCAATCTGCCCTCGCTAATGTCCTCGTGGTTTTTAGAGAGGCACTGAAGTAAAGACTGTTGCTACTCAATAATCAACAGCAATCCACCGCAGTGTTGGTAATGGACGGCTCTGTTAGCTGAATGTGTGATAATGTATGAATAGAGAGCATTAGGTCTGTTGATACAATCAGACTAAATAAACTCTCAGCCCCGGTGTAAGAAAGTGATGATCGCAGTTAATGTTTATGTCTCTGCAGCGCCTCTTGTTGTAAAAATCCAGCGAGCAAAAATTGGGTTGAAATACATTTCCACAAATACATTCCTTAAATTCCAGGGTGAAAGCTACCTCCACACGCTGAGGCCGGGGGCACGCACGCCAAACACGGAAAGAGGTATTCCTAAGTTTACAGGTTGTTACATGAATGACAGGGCAAAGCATTGCCTGGCAGATCTCTGCGTCTGTTTATATGAGCTCACGCTACAATTTGTGTATGCTTGTGCAATCACGCATCTCTGGGTGTGCTTTTGAACGGGGGGCGTTGTGCGACTTTTGGTGTGAAAGTCAGGTCGCCGGGGGATTGACTTCTCAACATCAACACAGCCTGGAGGCTCTGTCAGTCAGCAGGTACACCTCACTGCTGGGGAACGCGGTCTCGCGACAGAATAAACACCCCTCGCACCTTCTAGGCCGGCTCCTGGGCCACGGGACCAACGGACGGAGCACCAATCACATACAGACTCATGGGGACGTATGGAGCAACATAACTGGGTCATGCACTGATGTGAAACATAGATATTTTTTTCAACTGGAGGTACCCTGGAGATGATCAGAGTACCATTTCAACTGTCATTTGCCAGTATATGTGATTACCGTTGGGAGGCAGGTAGGTGAAGCGCTGACACTGGCTCCTCTTCCTCTTGCCGTTGCACACGTAGAAGTTCACCTGCACCGGGCTGGATATTCTCTGATTGCAATACGGTGGGATCTCCACCACGATTGAATTCTGAAAATAGAGACCAAAGACAGATTCGTATCCGCATAAATAAAGGATAAAGCGGCGACAGCCGTTGATAGTGTAATACCGCAACGCCTGCCTGAATCCTTTGGCTGTATTTACACATCTGATTTCATTTCGCCCTCTTAATGTAAATCGTCGGAGTGTGAGTCCATTAATCAGCAGCTGTTTATTTTGCAGCTGGCCTGAATTTAGGGCGCGCTGTTTCCAGCCGCCTGGACCGAGTGAGCTGGACTAAATGAGTCTGTCTGGACTATGTAGACACAGTAGTAGAGCCCATGAGGTTGATCCAGTGCCCATGTTTGTCTCAGAGGAAAACCCCAGGGCTTTGTATTCGTCCCTCTGCGTGTGTGTTATTTGTGTACACGGCCATACCTCCTCCTCCTCCTGGAGAACCTTAACTAACCTCCCCCTCCTCCACCTGTCCCGTCCCACAAGCTGGGACGGATGTGAACTTTAGACTCTTCTCTTTTTGACAAGCGGGCTACAGGGAATGTGAGGGGATTTCGTCAGCCCCTTGTTTTTTTTTGTTTTTTTTGGTAATTTCCTGGTAGTCCCGGGATGAGCGTCCCTGTCTCTGCGGCGGAGGTCCGCACAGGCCGGAGATCAGGGCACCGTGACAGGAAGCAGACTTTCGTCGGTCGTCGGAGCACGTGGAGTAACACGGGAGGGGAGCGGAACGGCCCACATCTGCAGGGCCCGGTCTGCCCTCCAGATGACGACAAAGGAAACACACAGGTGGGCGAAAGCATGTGTGTGAGGGCGCCTTTTCCCGGCCCGTTCCCAGGGAAAGTTATCGCAGTCTAAACAGCAGTAAAAAACACACACACACACACACCAGGCGGGCAGCCGCGCGCTAACGCGGCCTGATGGCAGCCGACTGGAGACAAAGGCCAGCACCCCGCTGCCGTCACAACTTGACTTGTTTGTTAGACCCCCACGCGAGCTCGCTTGTCTTAGTTTGACCTCGCCTCGCGTCCCCGGCTGAGCCCTGCACCCCCGCTTCATTTACCAGCATCTGGGACTCCAGTCACAGGCATGTCACCAAACCCTCACTGGCTAATTAGACTTCAGAGTCCGCCATCGCTCTCCTGATGCAACCGGGTCATTCACCTCAGACACATAACACCAACAACAAGAGGAGACAAGGAGGGAGGGAGAGGTAGAGGTAGGGAGGGAGAGAGAGACAGAGAGAGAGAAAGGAGAGAGAGAGGGAGGGAGGGGGAGGAAGAGAGAGAGAGAGAAAGAGGGAGGGAGAAAGAGAGAGTGAGATGGGAGGGGAGAAAGGGAGGGAGGGACGAAGAGAAGAGAAGGAGAGAGAAAGAGGGAGAGAGAGGTAGAGAGAGAGTGGGGGGGGAGAGAGGGGGGGGGGAGGG
>OMPJ01009018.1:0-12216 GCA_900312935.1 Carapus acus | reverse complement strand
CCTTCACCTCCCTCTCTCTCCCTCTCTCGCTCTCAGGAGTGTGCTGGCGAGCCTCTCTTCATGTTGTATTGTGCCATAAAGCAGCAGATGGAGAAGGGCCCCATCGACGCCATCACGGGCGAGGCTCGCTACTCCCTCAGCGAGGACAAGCTCATCAGACAGCAGATCGACTACAAACAGCTGGTTAGACAAAGACGTGCACGCCCTCTCACACACACTCACACACACATGCACCTACAATGACTCAATGTCATTTGTTGAATGTTGGTGAGGTTACTGATGTCACTGTGTCGGCCTCTCTCTCTCTCTCTCTCTCTCTCTCTCTCTCTCTCCCTCAGACGCTGATGTGCATCCCCCCCGAGGGTGAGGCGGGCACAGAGGTGCCAGTGAAGGTGTTGAACTGCGACACGGTGACTCAGGTGAAGGACAAGCTGCTGGATGCTGTGTACAAAGGAATTCCTTTCTCCCAGAGGCCACAGGCCGACGACATGGACCTGGGTGAGTCCGCGGGTGGGGATGTTCAGGGTCGGAGGGGTGGACGGTCTGGACGGTCTGGATGGGCAGCGTCATCACTGAAAGGGTTCAGCGCTCACCAGGATGTCCTGGTCCGAGACAGTGGACAAGCATGCTGATTGACAGCAACCATGATGTGTTGATAAAGTCTGAGTCAGTGGTGTCAAACCCACGGCGGTGGCCCTCAGGGGGCCAAATGACAAATGGCAATTTACAAGGAAGTATAAAGAAGTGTAATGTGAAATATAACTACTCGTTAGAAATATCCAATATTAACATTATTGTGTTTCTTGACAAACTGACACTTTATTAAGAGTGTGTCTGGTCAGGGCACAGCTGCTGTCACTTCATCAGTAACAGGATCCAACTGCATTTTGGGAGATGTAGTCTGTGGATCAAAGCACGTTTAAATGAAGGAGACATATGTTGAAACAGCCATTCGAGCGCTAATAGGCCACATAAAATGACGCAGAGGGCCGCGTTTGGCCCACGGGCCTTGAGTTTGACACCTCCGGGAATGGTGGACAACATTGAACTGTCTCTGTCATGATGATGTGATGATCATGGTTCATCGTAAGTTTAGATATGGTGAATTTCCCTAAATGGACCTTAGAGATGCCTCCACACAGACAGTAAGCTGAGTCAGTCCGTGGGCCACAACGAGGATTTGTCACTGTCTTCACCCAGAGACTCCTCCCGTGTTACACAGACCGTTACACAAAGATGTTGATCTGGACAAGGCACACTGCACCTACGAGTCTCTCTCACACACATACACACACACCTACAAACAAATGGGTCAGACAGCAGCACAGCGCCTGACAGAAACCTTGTGTGTGTGTCGGCAGAGTGGCGCCAAGGTCGCCTGACACGGATCATCCTGCAGGACGAGGACGTGACCACAAAAATAGAAAGCGACTGGAAAAGACTGAACACGCTCGCACACTACCAGGTACGCACACAAACAGAAAACACACTCGCACACACACAGAGGAGGAGATGTGAAGTGACTGTCTCTGAATACTCTGGTGATTGATTGATGAGTGGAGGGCCATTCAGGTGATTGATCGATCGACTGATTGATGGATGGAGGGAAGGACTGTTGGATCAATGTGTCTCTGGCCCGGTGTTGCTAGGTAACAGACGGCTCTCTGGTGGCACTGGTGCAGAAGCAGGTTTCAGCCTACAACATTGCCAACTCCTTCACCTTTACCAGATCACTGAGCAGATACGGTACAGCACATACCCGCACAGGCAGTACACACACACACACGCACTTCTACCAGCTACGCACACTCACGCTCGTTATTTCTCTCTCGCGCGCGCTTTCCACAGAGTCATTACTGCGAACATCCAGCAGTCCAGACAGCCTGAGATCCAGAGCTCCAATGATCACCCCAGACCAGGAGACAGGTAAAGCAATCAGCTCGGAATACTTCAGAAGCGGAGGTTGTAGTAGAAGCTGCTGTGGCAGTGTAGTAATGCATTAAGTATTAGGAACAGTAGTCTGAGTACCAATGCCAACTGTGTCTATTCTGGCAAGCAGTGGTAGTGGTGCCAGTACTAATAGCCTAGCAGTAATAGCTGTACTTTCCACGATACTTCTCACACCAACTAAATTAGCAGTACAATACCTTTGCTAATATCTTTTTCAGGAATGAATACCTGAGTGGACATCAATATCAGCAGCAGCCACAGCAGGATTAAGCTCATAAAAGCCTGCAGTAGTACTACTTTGCCATGCTAACTGTGTCTTTCAGGTACTAAACTTTGGCACCTTGTGAAGAATCATGAGCACAGCGACCAGAGAGAAGGAGACAGAGGCAGCAAGATGGTGTCCGAGATCTATCTGACCAGATTACTGGCCACTAAGGTAGTACACACACACACACACGCGTGCACACGCCAAAATAATGCTAACGATGCCCGTGTTGATGCGAATGGATCATTTTTATGCTTAATACCATGATCGTTTGGTCCTCCCACCACTAGGGGACACTGCAGAAATTTGTGGACGACCTGTTTGAGACCGTGTTCAGCACCGCCCACCGCGGCTCTGCGCTCCCATTGGCTATCAAGTACATGTTTGATTTCCTGGATGAGCAGGCTGACAAAAGACAGATCAGCGACCCAGATGTGCGACACACCTGGAAGAGTAACTGGTGAGGGAGAGCAAATAATCGGATGACAGCTCTCGTCTTTTCAATCGTCAACACATGTGACGATATGACGATATGTCTGTCTTCATTTGAGCCTTTGTGTGTGTCCTCAGCCTCCCTCTCAGGTTCTGGGTGAACGTCATCAAGAACCCCCAGTTTGTGTTCGACATCCACAAGAGCAGCATCACGGACGCCTGTCTGTCCGTCGTGGCTCAGACCTTCATGGACTCCTGCTCCACGTCCGAACATCGGCTGGGCAAAGATTCACCGTCCAATAAGCTGCTCTACGCAAAGGACATACCCAACTACAAGAGCTGGGTGGAGAGGTGGCTAATTGACAAATCTGCTAACACACCATACGAGACACCTATTGACCATTCTCAAGATGGACCACATTGTTCTGGCAGGAGCACACAGGGGTGAAAACAACAAACAGAGCCGAGCGGTAATGCGATCTGTGTGTCTGTGTTTGTCCCGCAGGTATTACAGGGACATTGCGAAAATGCCCAGCATCAGCGATCAGGATATGGACGCCTATTTAGTGGAACAGTCCCGCCTCCATGGCAACGAGTTTAACACACTGAGTGCACTGAGCGAACTCTACTTCTACATCAACAAGTACAAGGAAGAGGTAAAGAGAATGAGACGCTTCTCTGTGGTGATGTCACTCCTCAGACATACTGTAACTAGGGTCTGTCCCCATACTTGTACCTTTATCTAATGGTCCCGTCAGCACTGCAACATCTATTATGCTGATATAAATGAATTCTCTGGTTTTGCCATGACACATAAATCAAGAGAACGCGCTAAGCTAACTGGTGAACATGGTGTCTCTGCAGATCCTGACAGCGTTGGACAGGGACGGCTACTGTCGCAAACACAAGCTGAGGCACAAGCTGGAGCAAGCCATCAACCTGATGTCCGGGAGCAGCTGAGAGCAGGGCAAGGACGGATAGATGGACAGAAAAAAGTGGAAGGGGAGAAAAAAGAGGGTGAAAAGAGGATGTTTTTGTTTTTTTGTTTTTTTGTACTGAACAGTCAGCGGTGAGCGTGAGCTAACGTGCTGGACTGGGGTAACAGCCACTGCTCCTGCTATTCAGAAATCAGTCTATCAGTAATCTGTTGATTGATTGATTGACAGAAGACCAACAGATAGATCTGCGGAGTCCCAAACTACCTCTGCCTGTCAGGTGTTTTTGGGTCCAGAATCTTATTCCGAAGCAATTCTGATGCATCTACAATGCGGCCATCTGAGCAAGAACCCTTTGGATGCACCAGTCTTTTTGGATTTGGATTTAAATTTGCTGCAGGTTCAAACAGGGATCGACCAAATTTCCTGTTCCTGTGGAATCCAGTCACAGGCACACTGACTGAAAAGGCTGTGGAATGATCCGGAAGCCTTGCAGAACACTTGAAGGGTGGAGACAGATATCACCCACAGACCCTGAGCTCTTGTTATATCTGAGATCTCCAGACTCTTGATTTCCCCAGCACCCAACTCTCTGAACTGAAAGAGGGAAACCAGAGTGAGTAGCTGAGAAGGTGGTATAACCTGAGGGGCCCGTGCGGATCTTCATCACAGCCATCTACTCCGGTGAGAGCCTCCACGGTGATGTCATACCCTCAGACTGGTGGTCCTCACTGCGGAACACTCAGCCACAATTCAGAGGATCCAATCTGTCCTCCAAGGTTTGGGTGAAGTTATGAAGCAAGAAACCTCACCGGACCATCTAAAAAGTTCTGCAAGTGTTTCGCCCAACTTGGGACATCCTCCCTTTCCTGGGAGGATCTGGATTCCAGGTTTGGAGTGTGGAGGACAAGAGGGGACAGCTGTGGACTCGCCCTGAGACAGCTCCACCTGGCTGCTCAGGATTTACAAGTTTGAAGTTGCTGTTTTGAAAGAACCACTCGGAAGTTTCTTTTGGACAATCATTCTGTACCACAGCACACTGAGCCCGATGCCTACTGACCGACCAATACCTGTGTCCATGTCCCCCCGCATGTGTCCACACCCGCTGCCCCATCTTACTCTCTCCTCCTGTGCCCGTCCTCGCTCGGGTCATTTCGCTCAGTTACGCCCCTTTTCCCATGACCTATTCACCGACGCCCCTTGACGTCGAAAGCCCCCTTTTCCTCCATTTTGTCCCTCCGACCCTCTGTTTCCCCTCTCCTCGTCCCCATCACTGGTCAGTCTTTCCCGGCTGACATACTGCCCGACCAATCCAGACTGTGGAACTCACCAGTACAAACGAAAAGAAGAGGACAATAATTCTCGTTTTAAAACATTCCAGCGCAGACACGTCAGACATACAGTACGTCTGCAAGCTCACACTTCAGCCCGGATGTCAAGAACTCGTAAAACTGGACCGACTGGTCCGCCTCTTGGACTGAGGTACTCAGAACGGGGTTCTGCTTTCAGGATCAGTCTGCAGACTTTTGACTCCGGTTGATGTCAGTTGACTTCACGGTTAGTTACTGCAAGAAAAAACGCTTTCAAACTTTGTACACACTCGCTCACTCACTCACACACTTGCTATGCTTTGCTGCGCCATGTGAACCATGTCCAGGGGAAATACTGTGCAGAGCTACAAGCCCAGTGCCATGTAGACCGGACCAGATCACGTCAGAACTGGACCGGAGTCGGACCAAACCCGAAACAGGAACCCAATGTTTTTAGACTTGTGGCCATAACTGTAAACTAAAGCGAAAAGAAGATAATGATAATAATAACGATGATGACGTTGAAATATAAAAAGAGTTCGAAAGAAAAGGAAAAAAGAATTATGAATAATTAAGCTGTAATAGAACTTTTTGGATCGGTGGGTTTGAATGTTGCGAGAGCTGAACTTGTACAGAGCTGATCATAATGCTACATCGGTGTCAGAGAGAAAGAGAGAGAGGAGAGACGGAGCTGTGGATCGGACTGCCAAATAAATCCCTCACTGACCCCCGTGCATGCCGGATTGGACCGGACTGAACCTGCTGTGTTTCCTCTCTGAACACAAAGAGAAGATCGACCAAAACTCAAACCTCTGAGACGTTCATCTCTCAACCTCCTTACTCAACCTCGTCGTGGCAAAAAGCAACACAATTCTCTGGCAGCAGCACACACAACGACACACAGTGTCAGAGTGTTTACGGCTCCACCATGGAGGAATATTTTCTGTTGTGTCCTTCACATCTTGCTGAAGTTCAGCCTTACATGTTTGGTTTGGATGGAAGCTCAGCGTGGATGAAGCCACTGGAGGGTTCGTGCAGCCTCAGGAGGTTAAAACTTGGACCGGATTCTGAGGGAAGCAGGACCAGATTGTGTTGCGGGGGGTTGGTGGAGGAGATGTGGGGGTTGTGTGGGGGCGCGGTTGCGTGTGCAGCAAACGGACAGAAGTCCGGATGATGTTGTGCTCTTCGCGCCGTCCAAATGAAGACTTCTTCTCCTGAGTGTGACAGCAGGTTAGATCTGGGGCAGAGGACCCCCTGCTGTGCTTCTCATCTCTCTTTGGATTGTGGCAGAACATTTTCAGTTACTTGTTTGCAGAAATTTGGGTCAAAGGCAAAGTGGTAGTCCTAGTTTCCATGCTAAATGCTAGGTAGCGTCGCCTCACAGGTGTGAGCTGAAGCACCACAGCCGTGATGGAGTTATTCGGACTAGAAGACAAGAGGAAATTGACTCATGAATGATCGAAAAGGTCTTGGTTTTCGTGGAAACCGGCGGTTGTGGTACAAGGTCATGGATGTTGAGTCTGATCTGTCGCGCGTAAACAAATGCTGGAAATATTCTGCCACTGTTTCTCTCCGTCGCAACGCCATCAAGCTACAAAGCACCTTTAATTCTTTTTCTTGCTGTTCTTTCACTGTTGTTTGAATTTGGGGCCAAAAGGACCCAGAGTGAGGAAGAGGAGGAGGAGGAGGAAGAGGAGGAGGAAGAGAAGGGGTCCTGAAAACAGACTGCCTTTTAGATGATTAATTATAGAACAGGGAGGGAAGCCACTACCATACCACAGTCTATGTAACCTGTGTGTTTGCGTCTGTGTGTCACTGTGTGTGTGTGTGTCAGTGTGTGTGTGTGTGTCAGTGTGTGTGTGTGTGTGTTGGTGCCTCACAGTGCCACGGGGGAAACTGAAGCGTTAAATCACTGATGGTATCTACAGCTCAATTAAAAAGTCTTTCTTCTGGGCCGCTGTGGTAGAATCAGCCGATGGTATCGTCGCCGCGCCTCAAATCTGCCGGTGAAATCTGCAGCCGCCTTAAAAACGGCAAACAGACCGCCGAAGTGAAATTCCGCCGATAAATCTTGTGATGAAAAAATTGAAAACTGATCTGCAATCTGCTGCGGGGCTTCATCGGCCCGGGACCTGTGCGAGAAAACAGGTGATTGGGGAGAGAGAGAGAGAGAGAGACACTGGGAGGCAGCTCGGGTAGGTGAGGGGAAAGAGGGTGAAGAGGAAGGAGGCTGAGGGAGGAGCGAGGAAGAGGAGGAGGAGGAGGAGGAGGATGAATGAGTATTCATTGGCAGAGTGGAAGAAGAGAGTGAAGAAGGAGGAGAAATGTGGGGAGATGCAGTGGAGGGGCGAGGTTAGATTGTGGATTGAGGAAGAAAGAGGGACGAAGCTGCCGCAGGAATACAGAGAGCCAGCAGAGGAGAGAGAGAGAATACTGATCAGAGTGAGAGAGAGAAAGAGAGAGAGAGAAGGAGGAGCGCCTCATTCATCAAACGAGCAGAGGAAGGGGAAGACCAAGATGGAAGGAAGCCAAGAGAAAAATGAACATTAAGGCAAAAAAATGGAGGAATGGGAGTATCCACTGTGGTGGCGTGTGTGTGTGTATGTGTGCGTGTGTTTGTCTATGTCGTCTTTATACACACACACACATCCACATCATCACTGTCAGACACACAAACATATACACACACAGATCTGGGAGGAGTTAAAAGAGACTGAGGGGGGTTGACGGGAGGGACGAGTCTAATTCCTGCAATTAAAAGGACACACATTCGACTCTGGGGGTGAGATATTTATTGATTATGTTCGTTTAATTTATTTTTTACGATGACTCATATTTATTGCGGGTGGATGTTGACATTTTTATCAGTTTGTACAGTGTTAAAGGGAGAGAGATGCACTCGACGCCGCCTTTTACTGCACACACACACACACATACACACACGCTCATACACACTGCATCACCACACGCATGTTCAGGCTGGAAAACGACCACTAGGGGAAAGATCTCTCTCTCCGCCTCTGATTGTGGGAAAGAGAGCAGGAAGTGGGTGGCAGGGGGACAGGAAGTGAGCTGGCGGTTGGTCGTTTTCCTCCCCTGGGCCCGGCCAATCATCACTGAAAGAATTTGCACGCGGATCGATTCGCCCAACAAATTAAGTCACGTGACCAGTGGCGAGTTGATTCTCAGCGTCATTGTATCATAGCCAATCACAGACCGCCCTGCCCCCCACCCCCCAGCTCAGCTGTTTGGAGGTGTGGGGGTCTGGTGTCTTTATTGTACCATAAATAGATCACGTTTTCTGGTTATTCATAATGTTTCTGAAGCGAAGCTCCTCAGCTCAGCTGCTCGGATTTCAACTTGATTGGTACGCAGCGCTCTGATCCGGACCTGCTGAGGTCCAAACGGGAGCCACAGCAGAGGAGCTGGGCTCAGGCCAAACTCCGTGTCTTAGCCCAGATCTCTCACCGGGCGGCGGCGTCGGTGGACTCGAGGTCTGATCCTGTGGCGACGTCAGAGAATTTGCGAGGATGTGGGAAATTTGTGAAGTTGGACCTCCTACGAGGGGCCAGTTCCATGTCTCGTCAGACATCGGCCCACAAAACGAACATGTTAAAGTCACCAATGTTCCCACAGAAATCAAAATCTTGACCACAGCTGCCACCTCGCCACACGATCACTCCGTCTGCACCAACTCGAGTCTCGCCGATGAGACGAATGCCTGTCCAGGATGTAGTCAGGGCCCATTCTTGACGTTTGCCATTTGCCTTGTTTTTTTTTTATTTTGAGACATTTTTGCTGAGTTGTAATGTATTGACGACGATGACGATGATGATGATGATGATGATGATGATGAATCTTCATATACTAGCCTGTGTCTGTTTTTTATACCATTGCCATTGCCTTCTGCTGAGTTTGTATATTTGTGTGATTTCACTAAAGTGTAACACAAAAGCTGAAGTTGCCTTTTTATTCGCTGGCATAAACGTTATCTTTTTTTTGTTGTTTTTTTTTTCTCCTTCTTAATCTGCGTTCAAAGATGAAGCGACAGCATGAGAGTTGCTGTAATATCAGCCTGGTTCCAGGCTGGATCTCCACTTTGAGCTGGCTTGGCGCAGCACTTTAATCAGCCAGTGGGAGCTGGCAAAGGTAGAGAGTAATTAATGGAGAACAATGATCCCGGCTTGCCTTCCATTATCTGGAGCAGCAACAAAAGAACCTTATCAGGGGGAGTCATTATTAAGAAATACAGCTGATAAAAACACCGGGAGAGGGGGGCCTGATTTCCTCGTAATCGCTCCTAATGGTGCCTCTCTCATCCGCGGAGGGCTGTTTTCTCAGCTCCAAGTTGCTGATGTCTGTGTGGGGCACATCAGTTAACTTGCTAACTAGTAACGCCCCTGTAGGCAGCAGACAGTGCAGTCAGATGTTCAAAGATGAAACCAAATGACCTCTGACCCCGTTCCAGTCCATCCAGCAGATCAAAAAAATGAGATGGGTTGGAAATGTCTGGAGGCAGACCTCCATAGTGAAGATGGAAGGAGTTTATTTCATCTTGGAACCTTTGGAACTGAGAAGGCTGTGCCTGTGTGTGTGTGTGTGTGTGTGTGTGTGTGAGGGAGAAAGAGAAACGGGATAAAGGAAAATCATGACTCACCACTTTTTACCCTTTATGATTAACGGTTAATTTGGGAGAGTGGCTGTGTGTGTATGCGTGTGAGTATGAGTGTGTGTGTGTGTGTGTGTGTGTGTGAGTGAGAGAGAGAGAGAGAGGCACACCTGTAGATGCTGACTGGGCATCTGGTTAACTGGCAAGACCCCCTGACTCAGGACTTCACCCATCCACTCATCTACCCACACATGGACGCTTGCGTGCACGCGCATGCGCACACACACAGACACACACAGACACACACACGCAGAGCAGAGCAGAGAGAGCTGATGTAATCAAACATTAGTCTCCATTTTTAACCTGGCTAATTTGACTGCAAGTCCCTTTACTGATGAATCATCTGCCCATTGTGCCGGCTGGACACTTGTGGAACATCACTCTCCCTGCGCGGAAGCAAGTCCCTCCTCAGGCACTGGGATGTAGCATGTGAACGTCTTGAAGATGCACCCTCACACTCCAGGGACCACACGTGTAAGCGAAACATCTCACCTGTCAGGAGCTCCATGAAAGGAGGACGTTCTTTTCTAAATTCATCATGGAAGAAATGCTTATTTGTCCCTAATCTAAAGAGAACTGAACTGATAGACGTGTGTGTGTGTGTGTGTGTGTGTATGTGTGTGTGTATGTGTGTGTGTGTGTGTGTGTGTGTGTGTGTGTGTGTCTCAGTGTGTCATTAATGAATGAAGAAGGAAAGGGAGGGGCTCCTTCGCAATAGATTATAAGAAGTGGGATGACATACCTCCATGTGTGTGTGTGTGTGTGTGTGTGTGTGCGTGCGTGCGTGTGTGTGTGCGTCTTTGTCTCCTTCAGAACACTGATACAACTTTTACTTTTGCGCCTTTGTGCTCAGACTTCACACTGCAGTTGCCAGAAAAGCCTGGAACGAGTGGTGTCCTGAGCCTGTAGGGGGCGCTGTCAGTGGCACGGAATACAGTCAGTGGCAGGTCCCTGACAAACATATAATGGGATTAATGGGAGTTAGATGTTAGCTAATCAGGAATCAGACCCTCTGCTGATAATGGATTTGTTATTTCAGATGATCAGATGTGGGTGGAAGAAAAAAAAAGGATCCCTGAGAGGGAAAAGATGAACAACTCGGCAGGGCTCAGGCTGCTGAGATGTTGTCATCATCTTCGTCATCGTAATGACAGTGTTTTTCTGGACCAAAGTCTTGACCATGCGCATACACACACACACACACCACTATCTCAGTCAGGCTGCGGTCAGTGTGTGATGCTCTGGTTTGAAACAAAGCTCGGCATCTGTGACTCACATCCTTTGTGCGTGTGACACACGTGGATATTTCCAGTTCGCACAAACATGCCTGTTCTTGAATCTTCACAACAGAACGTTTGCTCTTCTCTCCATCTCTGAGGAAAACGTTTGCCGTCCCGGGAGTAGACTGCTATGTGACCCGCTGCTCATTAGCGATTGTACGAGCGTCATAATGGACATGTCTGCAGATCTAGGAGCCAGAATAAGACGGGGGTATCTGCTCAGAGATTGGTCTCCACCCAGAATAAACAGTGCAGCTCCACTGAGACCTTCCCCTTGTGTGCCAGATGGGCCTCGTTTCCAGGTAGTAAATGGGTCCCGCCGGACTTGACGAGTCACAGGAATAGATGGTGGCAACAGTAACCACGGTGCTACAGAAATAAGTTGTGTCGCGCAGAAATTAGACATGACTAAACTCGTCACTTCATCCCTTGAGGAGGCTTTCAACTGCCGCGCACACATCTGGGGAGGAGCGAAGCCAGACAAACATGGCGTGTTTACGATTAGTATGTTTTTGCTGTGGTTGAGTGTCACACATATTTATTCTGTGTCGGATTATAGCCGCCCAGAAACTGATCCTGTAAACGATGGAAAGCAGAAAGATGTTTTTACTGTCCTCGCCCATAGGAGGGCCCACTCTGCAGACCCTCTGGTTCTGACCAGAGACGCGGGACCATGGTGGTGAAGCCACAGACTTGATGCTGTGTCGCTGTGTGACTGCAGTGACCGCAAATACTGTTCTCTTTTTTTGTCTCCTCCCTCTCCTGTTTACTGGTTGATCATCTATGTCATTTATTTCTGTTGGAGCTGAATATTCACCATCAACACCCCTCTTGCACATCCACACACCCACACACACACAGACTCTGTTAGTCTGTGAGTTAGCCCCTCCGCCCACACACACACACACACACACACACACCACCCCTTCTCCTTTCGCCATAGCGCCAGCCAATTAGCTAATGGCTAGTTAGGGCGGGCATCCATTACAGCTTCTAATCAATCAATTAAGCAGAGCAGACGAGGGTTTAATTGATCTGCCTCAGCTTTCATATTGATCACATGATGCAGTCGCTATGGTAACCCCCTAGGCCAGAATATCTTCAATGCTGAGTCAGCAAAATCACTGTGTGTGTGTGTGTGTGTGTGTATGGGTAGGTGTGGGGCTGCAAAGCCTCAGCTGTTGGTTGGCTCACTCTCCAGAGTTTTTGCTGGACAGATCCAAACATCTTACCTGATTCAAACATCTACAGCCTGTAAGTTAGGCAGTACTAGCTTCATACTTTGATCACTTTTTACAATATTGTGGATTGAAATGATGCAAGCTCATGAATAGAGTTGCCAGGATTAGATTTCAACGGTTGCCATGTGTGTTAT
>OMPJ01009016.1:0-15199 GCA_900312935.1 Carapus acus | reverse complement strand
ACTGACGCCGCGTGTCTCCCGCCTCCCAGACTCCAGCTCCGCCGCTGACAGACAAGCCTACCAGAAAGACTGCGAGAGGGTAGCGTTCCCCGGGGGGCAGAAGATCCCAGCAGGCCTCCATCACGCCCCCTTCATCTTCCCGGAAGGCCTGTCCTCCATCGAGACCCTGCTCACCAACATCCAGGTGAGGCTCTGCCGGGGCTCCATCCTCTGCCGCCGCTGATTAGTACCGTGGCGCGGCCAGATCTCTGGGGATTTCCTGAAATGTGAGGCTGCAGACATGGCGGGGCTCTGAGAAGGAGAAGGAAGAGGAGGGGGAGAAGGAGGAGAGGGAGGAGGGCGGGCGAGTGCTGACCTGCTTCTCACATTCACTCAGGAGAAGAAAGGAAGCACCTGCCGTAGATGCGTAATCTCTGTTTTGAAACGAATTCCTCTCTGACTTAGCCAATACTTCCTGAATGTTTTGGGAGTTGTTTTGACATATATTTTGTCTATCCTGGGTGAGATTACTTCTCTGTCTTTCATTTTCCGTAGAGCTTAGTAGGCCACCAGTATTTTTCTAATGTAAACAACATAATGGCCGCGATTGTGGCATTGTAAGCTAGCTACAGACAAGTTTTCAAAGAATTGCTTTACTTCAAGTTTCTTGTCACGATGTGACAAGCTGTGTGTGGTGGTTGAAACTTAACTTGGACTTAAAAAACTGCCACTTCAAACATGCCCACACTGACAAGCTTTCATTTCATGATTACAGTAATACGTAGCGTGTAATTAGCAAGCGGCTACCCAACTAGTTGCTAACTCTGCTGCTGTTTTTTACTTCGAAGCAGCATTGTTAGCTTAACCCCTGGATGCACAACCAAACAATACCAACACTCGTTTTTGTCCCCAGTTAGAATTCTCAAAATATTTAGAATTTTCTCAAAATGGATGAAAACATGAATAAATAAAAACACTGCCTCGTGTCACAAACATATTTACTGAGGAATACCTGGAATATTGATATATTACAATTTTTCTTTATAAAGATTTTGAAGAATAACAACCTCTCGCTCACTTTTGACCTTACGTGAACATGTAAGAGTTAATTAGCATGCCGCTACCTAGCCAGCTGCTGACTCTGCTGCCATTGTTTACTTTGTAGCAGCATTGCTAGCTTAAAGCAGCTCACTGTCAAAGGTACTATTTGTTTTAGGGAAGCCTACTATGGATGTTAAAGTAATACCAATTATTGGTATTTGATGTGAAATTGTTTAATTTCAGTGCGATATTTGTGCTCGGCGGACATATGCAAAGTTAGATCCATCGTCTTGTCTGCCGCTATCCTTGCTCCGTGATTTGACCGGCAGATGTGTGGACGCCTGTGTGTCTCCAAGCAGGGTCTGCTGAGGGTTGCCATCGAGAATGCCCGCGCACAGGAGAAGCAGGACCAGCTGGAGAGGACGGAGCTGAAGATGGAGCTGGTCAGAGAGAGGGAACTGAGGGAGACGCTGGAGAGGCAGCTCAGCGTGGAGCAGAAGAACAGAGGTACACACACACACAAGGGGACTGAGCGTTATCACGACACTTGGTGGACATTTTGATGTCTGTCCTGTTTCCTCACTATCAATGTTAATTGCTGTAATGACAATAAAAGATTCCTGATTCCTTATCACATCCTCCATTTTTGAAATCTCAGTATCTGTTTTGATATCTTGAGGTACATCTGGTGGACCATCTGTCCTCTTTGTCCCCACAGTCCTGATACAGAAGCGCCTGAAGAAGGAGAAGAGGAGTAAGAGGAGACTGCAGGAGGCCCTGGAGGAGGAGGTCAAACTGCGCGACCAGGCCGAGCACAGCCTGCTGCACACGGCCAGCACACACACAGGTACTCTCCTCATTTTCCGGGGGAAATGTAACAAATCCTGGTCCCCCTTACCGCTCGTTAGCTTCTAATTAAGCGTCATCACCAATTAACAAGCAAATAGCAGGCCATCAATCATCTCTGGCTCCTCCTCCACAGACGCCGTGACCCAGGACGCACACGGGAGCAACCACGACGAGGACGACGACGACGACGTCATCCTGGACACCACCGACGCCGCACAAGGTACGGGTGCCCGGCGGGGACATTTTCTCGCAGCCTCGCGTCCCCCGTTGGCGAGGAGCGAGCGGGAAAAGCTTTACGCCGCCTCCCAATGGCGGCTGCTGACTCGGCCCGACTAATTAGTCATCAGAGAGCGCAGAACACAAGCTGCTGTCACTGCTAAAAGCTTCTATCACCACACGTCAGCGCCTGAGAAATGAAGACAAACATCCTCGTTTTACGCCGAAAACTGCGACAGCGTTCCGATATGAGGTCCCGGCAGGTCAAGAATGCGTCGACGAGGCGCTCGGCAGTCGGAGAGGAATCAAAACTCGCCTGTCCGATCCGGCGCCGCGTCCTCTCTGAATACAGATTCGGGCCCCAGAACGGCGATTCTGAATTCTGACAGTGATTGATTGTAGCCGCAGTCGGCCGGGCTCTGTCAGCTGATTTCATTATTTCGTTGTGATGCCTCGGCCCACCGCTCTGCCAGGAGAGGTTTCCTCCCGTGGACTCTGCAGAGAAACGGGGTCCAACTCAAACCAAGCGTGCGGCGGGTTCACCGGGGTTTCCTCCTTAATGGAGACGAACGTTCGATACATTTCTCTCTTTGCCGGCGTTATTGTCTTGGAGGGGAGAGATTAATGAGTAAATCCCACACGGAACGTCCTTAATCGGCCTGACAAAAAGCCAAGCAGCCTCGCCCCCTTCGCCCGGCCTCATCAAAGGAGCTCAGGAGTTCCAGCCCACCTCTGCTCACCGCCGGGGCCGCCGCCGCCGCCGCCGCAGACAGCCCGCGTGTTTCAAAGGCAGTTTTTAATTGAATGTCAGTGAAGCAAGAAGAGAACCGGCCACTAATTAACGGCTGTCTTAATTGTCCTCGTGACGAGTTTGTTTGGACATCATTTGCATAATTAACACCCAGTAATAAATCATTTAAAGGGGAATTGTCTGTCAGACAGCGGGGCAGGACGCGGCTTCCTTTGTGCCGGGGAAGTTTTATCGCCCCAAAAACGCAGATCGGACGCCACAATCTGTTTGAGTCAAGCTGTGCACGCGGATGGTTGTTGTTTTTTTTTTTTGAGAGAGGGAATCGGAATCAGATTAATTTAGCAGATGTGTTTGTGCACAAGGGGAAATTTCCTGCGAGGGATTTTCCTGGTATGCAAATAAATGTTTTCCATGTTGCGTATTTTGGAACTGATATGTAAGAATTATACAGGATACTGGATACACACAAATAAAGGAACCTACAATACACAAAACAAACAACACATTATGTACACATAAGAAAAACACACAAATAAATTAACTTCTACAGTTACTATACACAGTAGTATAACTGTGTAGTTATGGTGTAGCAGCCCTCTAGTGTAAATAAACAAACTAACAGTGTGTTTGTTGTTCTTAATCAGAGGGGAGAGTGTTCCTGCAGACCTCTGGGATCTACTGAGACCTGGAAAGGGCGGATGGAAGGATGGAAAGATGGAAGGATGGACGGAAGGAAGGAAAGAAGGAAGGAAGGAAGAGCGCGGCGACGAAGATGCGTCGCAAATGAGACGTACAATCGCCAGGCATGCTTCGTCTCTCTCTCTCTCTCTCACACACACACACACACGCACACACACACACACACACAGGCACATCTGAGATCCACCCCTCCGTCACCCTCTCCTCCGCCACTCTCCACTGCTGCCTCCTTTCTTTAATTTATTACATTTATCACGCAACTCCAGCTTCAGCGGAAATTACTACTTTACTCCGACGTGTTTGTGTTTCTTTCCATGCAAGTTTTTAGATCCTAGATGAAGATGACCATAGTTGTTTTTGTCAGTGCTGTTAAAATGGACACAGATGATGAGTAGAAGCTGTAAAACAGGTGTGTGAGTGCGTGAGTGTGTGCGTGTGTGTGTGTGTATATATAAATATACAGTCCTCATTTTGTTATTATCAGAAATGTAATGGCATGTTGTACAGTCAGTAAACCACTTGAATTGTGTATGTTATGCAGTAGTGCAGTTACAAAACAATACAAACACTTTTTATTCGATTGTCTCGGTGCTTCTTTATTTCCCTCAGATCTCAAATCTGATGTTTGCTTTTCGATGCAGCGTGGATAAACTTGTTGTTATCCTTTCTCTGTGGCTTTTACTTCAGAATGTTTGATAGTTGTACTGATTTCTGTGAAATACATTGGACCAATCACTTTGTAAAGATCTTATCTGTGTGGTTGTGACATTGTTTTTAGTTGTGAGCAAGTGTGTGTGTGTGTGTTAGTGTGTGTGTGGCCACAGTGGGGCTACATTAGAGATGGCTGTGACATTGATTAGTGCTTTATTTTCCCCAGTCATAAATGCACACAATCATGCAAATATTTATTGGCGGTATTATTGCAGGTGTTGCATTATTTATGAGTGCAGACTGCCCCTGTCTAGGTAAATATTTGCTTGTTTCATGCTGAAAGAGTCAGAAACAATTAGAAACACGTTTGTAGACACTCGTGAAAAGGTTAATTACAAAAATCACAAGCCAATGTAATGATTCCCCCTACAAGATGTTTTTTTTTTTAGAGGGATGAATTTTTGTCTTTCTGCAAAAAAAAAAAAAAAAAAAAAGTAGTTTGCCTGCCAGATTTCAACAGCAGGACAAAACAAATGAGCAGGATTTCCAGCACCATTTAAATGTAATAACAATAATTAAAAAAAATAATATGGTAATATAATCAGCTCTAATCCGTTACACATACAAAGGAGCAGCTGAAGCAGCATGTTTGAAGACCACACACACAAAAACACACACGCGCACGCTGCCCAAATTGTCTAGTAAGCGAGAGAGGGAATATCTGCCAGCATTATTAACAACCCCAAACTGAGACAATATCCAGCACCAAGATATGAATTAATCCATGATATGAAGTTTGCTCTGAATGAATTTATCTCCCACGTTACGTTGGTCCAAAGCCGTTTTATTGTGCCAACAAAAACCTCTCAGCCGAGCCAAGTTTGTAGTGTAACGTGCCATTTCCTGGACACGAGCAGATAAGCTGTGCGAGGGTCTGAAACAAAAGCCGCGTTCCAAACAATTCCTCCTGAGCACACACACACATACACACACACACACACCGTGAGGAGTGAATAGGAGCAAACGTGTGAATGAGTCATCATCTCTGCTGACCACCTCCAGGCTTGTCTTTCTCTAAAATGTGTAACTTAATTCAACACCGCTAACCTATTCTCCTTGTATCTTTTCCTCTCCCTCACACACACACACTCACACACACACACACAAGTCACAGAGTAACACTGTCCTGCCGAGAGATGTGTAATGGAAAAGATAAATGGAGGATAAAGCTAAGGTGACAGGAGTGAGCACGACTGTGCGTGGATCTATTTGCATGTGTGTGTGTGTGTGTGTGTGTCTGCATGTGTGTACTGCACAACAGACCAGCAAACCATCTGCTCATCTCCTCTTAATGAACAAAGCAAACAGCAGGAGTCAAGGCTGTCTCCAAATCTGGAGTCTCTTTATTGGTAAGCACACACACACACGCACAAACACACACACACACACAAGCACGCCCTGTTTAATCTGATTAGCTTTGATTGAGAACAGGGCAAAGCAACCTTTTTAGACCTTACTCCTGCATCAGTGACAGAGAAGGTCTGAAACACAATTAGCAAGCTGTTCCTGAGCCGCAGTCACATCTGACCACAGGCAGCCAAACACAGCTAATGGCTGGAAACTAACCAATGGGAACTAGCACGCGCCCGCATCTGTGGACGGCCAGAAACGCAACACTATTAGACAGCTGTTCGCAATATCTCTTTAAATGGACTTGGATGTAACATACGCGTTGCATTTACTGCTTCGCAACCGAGTCGGACGACTGAAACTCAGGCGGTTTGCGAGTGTTGCAGGCGAGACGCAGAGTGTGTGCGAGGAGGAGTATCCCAAAGCGGAGGCCGAGCCAGGATCCTCCGCGAGGAAGTCTGGACTCCGGACGGACGGGCGGCCGTTTTGGGGGCGTGCGGGGCCAGAGGAGCAGAAGAAAAAGTCATTAATCTGGACTTTTGTGCAGCCACATCCTGGTCAGGGCCTGAAGCGTAATTAACAGTGTGACCGCGCTCGCACAAAGATGACCTCCATCCTGTCCGTAAGCACATATTAATTACTGGGAAACACCAATAGGCGAAGGATCAAGTATTCGGGGTCAGTCGGTTTGGAGAGCTTTGAGCTAATGAGACGGGATGACATGCAGGCCTGCTGAAGTGCCTGTGAGCTCCAGCTCAGGCTGGAGTGTATTTGTAGATGTGATTCAACATTCCTGAGATGTGTTTGTAAATGAAAAGATACTTCAGAGGATTCAACATGCTTGTTTTTCACATTTTCTTGCCCGACCGTTCTCGGTTATCACTTGTTGTTTACTGAGCACATCAGAATATTGTCCAGTCTCACAATACTCACATGAGATAAGATAAACTGGATGTACTACAATAAATAAATAAACAGAAACTCACATACAAAAGTTCGATTTGGTATTATTTGGTTTTGATGTGTTGCCAATGACAGAAGTGTAAGTACTACTGAGTGTTACATGGTTTCCTGAATTAAAATGCATGACATTTGCCCTTCGAATCCTTTTAGTTGTTGTAATATTGTAATATTTACTTTTGTTACCTCATAGTGTTAGCTATAATTTGTGAACTTATCATAGAAAGTGTACATTTTTATAATGGTGCATAGACTTTTTACATCTTTGGCTGCAAATAAAGACTTCTCAAGCAAAAATAAAGTATAAATGTGTTTATCAATATTTCTGTCAATGTTGTTTTTTTGTATTTTTTTGTAGTTTTTACCTGTCTTGCACGTTCCGTGTTGACGTGTGTTATTTGCTCTTTGGATCCTTGTCAAACATTTTATTCGTCCTCGATTTGCCCCTCAGCTGATTGATAGCAGATAAACAGCGCCCTCTGTTGGCTTTATTTCACTACCGCCAAATTAAATAGCAATCGATACCTTTGAGCCTCTCGGGCTCCCGTAGTCATTTCCTTTTCCCCTCGCCTGTCAATCGACCACAGCATGGACCTCCTCACTAACTTACACTCGCTATATTAGTCCTATTTTCATGTCGTGTTGAGGATTTATTTTCTTATCTACTTTTTTATTCGTCGGGGCAACATGTTTACCACCACCGGTTCTCGGGGCCTGTGTAAGTATCGCGGCGCCGCTCAAGGGAGCCATTGCTGGGCTGTCGCAGTCCTGCTCCGGGCTGCTGACAGCTCTATCGGCGCGGCTAGCTTAGCTAACTGCTATTAGCTCTGTCATTCATTCGCGCGGCGCTATTGTGCTTGTAAAAGTTGCCTTTTGAGAGACATTACGCTCTTTGAATTGAAACAATTTCAACTATTTTTGGGGCGTGCGGAGCGTTACTGTCTAGTCGAAGAACTGGCAACAGTTCCGAGGACCCTTCGCGTTACCGTGAGTCGGACCCATGTTGAGTTTTCATTTCAATTCCGTGAAATTATGAAGTATCTCCTCATTTTGTGTGTGTGTGCACACACGGTAATTTGAGTTTGTTCCAGTACCAACAGATTGACATGGTAAATAACAAAACTATCCCAAACTGCGAAAGCTATTACACTGTGTGTGTGTGTGTGTGTGTGTGTGTGTGTGTGTGTGTGTGTGTGTGTTTGTGACAGACAAAGCCCCGCTGTGTAAAGGCCTCCTGCTGCTGCTGAACGGCGTGACTGTGATGCTCACACTGCTGCCTCACTATCAACAGCTCTTCATATATAACCTACAGGCTGCCCCCACATACCAACAGGTCAGCGTGAGTGTGAGTGTGTGTCTGTGTGTGTGTGTGTTTGACCCTATGTCCTTGACTTTCTCCATAAATTCTTCTTGGTCTCTGTCCTGGAACATTCATGGTCTTAATTTGACTGTAGGTGTAAGAATGTGAAGGTGGTTTTACGTGTGTGTGCGTGTGTGTGTGTTCAACTGTTCTGCTCTTGTGTTGTAGCTGTGGTGGCTGGTGTTTGGCCGCCTGGTGTGTCTGGACCTTAAAGACTCCTTCTGCAGCAGCCTGCTCATCTACAACTTCCGTATCTTTGAGAGGAGATTCGGCACCAGGAAGTTTGCTGTGAGTACCAAAACATTTTAACAGTGGCGTTTGGGAGATAGCATAGCAATAGTGCCTAGCACGCCCTCAGAGCTGATGTCTGTCCTCCTCTCTGGTTGCAGTCGTTCCTGTTCGGCGTGTGGTGTGTGTCTGCGCTGGTGGACGTCCTGCTGGCCCGGGCCGTCCACCTCCTGTTGGATTATGAGGTGGAGGAGCTTCCTGCCGGGCCGTGAGTGCCTGCATGCCGTCTCTTCAAGGCAGGGGTGGGCAAACATTCGGGCTCAGGGGCCACATTGACTTTAGATTTTGTCAGACGGAAAAAAGCATAAGGGTGTTCTGGACCTATCATTGGTGGGCCGCATTAAGAAGACTTTTGGGCCTGTTGTGGCCCACGGGCCGTAGTTTGCCCGCCCCTGCTCTATGGTGTCCTACCCACAGAATGGTTGTCAATCCAATTTACAGCGTCGCTCTCTCTCCCTCCCTGTCACTCTCCCGCTCTGTCACTCTCTCTCTCTCCCTCCACAGTCTGGCCCCCGTCTTCTCTCTCTTTGTGCCTTTCTACCTCTCCATCCCCAGGGTGCCTGTCACACAGATCTTCGGTCAAGTGGACATCACCAACAAGTCGCTGGTCTACGTCGTGGGACTGCAGGTGAGCCCTCCTCTCTCTCTCTCTCTCTCTCCCTCTCTCCTCTCTCCCTCTGTCCCTCTCTCTCTCCCTGTCCAGTCCATGTCCTCAACTTTGTCCCTCCTCTGTCCTTCAGTTGTTGACCTCCAGCCCCTTCATGTGGCTTGTGGCGCTCAGCGGCCTGGTGAGTGCTCATTTCCGTCTCAGTCGTTGCGGTCAGTGTAAACCGCCATGCTGTCACACACTCTCTGCTCACTTCCTGCGTGTGTGTTTGTGTGTGTTTGTGTGTGTTTGTGTGTGTGTGTGTCTCAGATCTCGGGCACTTTGTATCACCGGAACGTCCTGCGGCTGCAAAAGATCCTTTTCGTGCCTGTCTGGATGTCTCGCCTGGGACGGTGCGTCCTGGAGCCGCTCTTCTCAAGTGAGTCTTGAGCGGCCGTGGAAAAACACGCACGCACGCACGCACACGCACGCACGCACGCACCCACACACACAAATCCTCAACTCCCTTTTGACTGTGTTGCTCTCCTTCACGGTTATGCATCTGTGTGCCTGTGTGTGTGTGTGTGTCTGTGTGTATGTGTCGGCCTCGCCACCTTCTGGCAGGTTCTCAGCCCACCGCTGAGACGCCACTGGGCATGGGCGCCACGCTGGACATCCAGAGGCAGCAGAGGATGGACATCCTGGACCAGCAGCTGCTGTTGGCCCAGTACAACGAGGCCCGCAGGAACGCCAGGCACCAGCCACAGGTAGACAAGCACACACACACACGCACACACGCACACACGCACACACACGTGTATTTCTCCTTAAGCTACAGTATTTCACCACCGCTGACATTTTCCTCCCATAAAAAGCGGCTAAATCACTTGATATCGCCCCCTGGTGGCACAGTCTACACACAGCTAAAGGGAAAATGAAACACTGCGTGTACACACACACCATCAAATACCACTTTAGACCTCATATTGTGGAGGGATGCTGTGTATTGAATATTTAAGATGTTCATCTAGATCACTGAACCATCCTGGTGCTTGTTTCCTGCCAACACACACACACACACACACACAACTTCATTCCTTTCCATTTTTGTGTGTGTGTGTGTTTGTGCGTGTGTGTCCTCGCTCCGTCAGGCGGGTTTGTTTCAGTGGCCGGGCTTGTTCTCGTCCCTGAGACGCAGAGCACAGAATCGTCCACCAGCGGAGCCCCACCCTCAAGCCGAGACACGTCCGTCCCCGACGGCGCCCCCGCTGGACACTTCTGCTGTGGCCGAGGAGCAGGTGAGGGAGGTTGTGTGTGTGTGTATGTGAATGTGTGTGAGACGTCTCCCTGTCCCTCTCTCAGGTTGCCAGGTTGGTGGAGATGGGCTTCTCGAGGACGGACGCGCTGGAGGCTCTCAGAGCATCGAACAACGACATCAACATGGCCACCAACTTCCTGTTACAACACTGAGACTCAGGCGGGAAGAGGACGGAAAGACAGAAGGAGGGAGGGAGAAAGAAAGAGACAGAAAGGCAATCATAGCGACAGAGGAAGAGGCCAAGCAGCTGAAAGTTGTGGAGAGGAGGAGGAGGAGTGGACGACCTGAGACACGGTCGTCCCATTTGTCCGCTGGTGAGACATGCGAGGACGCTGACCCAGTGCGGACGAGCCGCAGACACGATAGAGAGATGGGGACGCAAAGGAATGTCTTCCGCCCTCCCCCAACACCATTCTCACAGCACATCACCACTCCCTACGCCGCTCTGCCCGTCTCACCGGCGCCCTCTGCTGGACAGAAAGGTGGCGACGTGATGGGCAAAGCGATGAAGAGCGGCGCAGGAACCACGAGCCGTCACGTTCCTAACCGTGAATCCTTGCCAGCTCGGATTCGTAAAGGTGGGAAAGCAAAGAGGGAATGTGGGGCTCTCAAAAGGCTTGTTGCTACAGCGCCCCCTTCTGGCGGAGGCGGGTATGAGAGGGACCAGGGTGCTTGGTGCTTCTCAGGGTCTGCAACAAGACGACTCTTCATCCACAGCGTTCCGTTGCTGAAGTCGGCACACGTTAAGAAATCGAATTTCACACTCTTGCGCGCGTACACGCTCGCTCACACACACATATACACACAAGCGCACACATTCCTTAAAGTTTGATCCATCCAGTCTTAACTGAGTTTGGAGTCGTCTGTCTGCCAGCACTCGTCTTAATCTTGCCAAGTCGTAAAAGCGGGGCGATATTTATTATGCAATATCAAATCAGACATTTATGGAGACTGTTCGCGCCGCAGTAAATCGGCCGTGTGTGTAAATACTCCCGGAAAAGGTTCCCGTAAGAGACGTGCCGCTGCAGCCACTGTGTACTGATGTCAAAGACAGATGCCAGTTTTATATTATTGTGTAATAATATTAATAATATATGAGCGCTGATTAGAGAGAGTTGTGTGTGTGCGTGTGTGTGAGCGTGTGAATGTGTTTTAGGGGGAAGATCCTGGAAGAGTGCGTGTGTCTGTCTGTGTGTGAGTGTGTGTGAGTAGCAGTTGCTGCATGGAGAAGTTTGTGGTGAACTGTAGTGAATCAAGTTTGATCTGTGGAATAAATCAAATGGTATCTGCTTCCCTGCCATGTGTTTGTCAGAAGGAGCAGCCACACACACACAGTGAAGGATTATGGGAGCTACACCGAGATGGAACAGGTGAGCCGAATGAGACAGAATATTATATTATATTATACAGAAATATGTGACACATTTATTACTACTTGTGCTGCTTGGTGGGAACAATCCAGCAACATTTTTAAATGTAGAAGACATCAAACTCCGGCATTGTTGATACAAGAATTTATCTGACGTCGATACCACGCGATGTTTGTCATGCTATTACCTATGTCAACCACTAGATGGCGACATTTATCATAACTTTGATTCAATATACACAATGACTGGTGAGAAGCCGTGTGAGGGAGCATTTATCAAAGGAGATGTGCAAACGGGCTCTCGCACTCGTTTTCCCTCCTTTTCTTCTTTTTCCTCACGCCTGAGTGACCTGCGAGTAACCTCTGTATGTGTGTGTGTGTGTGAAGTGGAGATGACTGCTTTTCTGCTGTGCTCGTCCTTTCTCCGGCCTCGTTAAAGTTTTCCTTATAGCAGATGAGGCCTTTAAGATGAATCCATAGCAGGCCAGCCCGTTCTGAAGCATCCCTGTGTGCATCATTACCACTTATAGACCAGAAGGAAACATTTCGGGGGAATTCTGCTCGGTAGGAGAAAAGTTTGGCCCGAAAATGCACAAGGCAGAGTCAAAGTTGAGGTGTAAAATGCTCTTATGGTGTATTTGATGTGTTTACTGACCCCTGGTGTCTTTATCACCGAGGTGAGGGAGCGAGAGGATGATGGGATGTTTCCATTAAATGTGTGTGAGAGAAACTTTAAATTAGTTGGGGAAAGATAAATATCCTGAAGCTGTACTTCAAGTACAAGATGAGATTCTCCTCTCGCAAGAACTTTTCCAACTCAGGGTGATGATATTTGCACCTGTCAGTTTGAAACATGCCTATTGTGTTGGTGGAGAGAAAATTCTGTGGAAATCCATGTTGTCAGAGTGACAGAGAAATAATTTGATAATCATCCTGATAAGTATGCAACTGATAATTGTGATCACACCTTGAAACCCAAGGAATGAAAAGAAGTCAAGCTCTGTTGTTGCGACTTCCCACTATGGTCATTCTGTGTTTATTCCTCTTTTATTAAGGTTTGGCTTTTTCCCCCTGGAAACTATTGATTAATTTTAATATCATTATGAAAATATTTTCTGCAGTTGTAAGAATAGTTTAGAATAGGGTGTGTGTGTGTGTGTGTGTATGGGGAGGTGGGGGGGTTATTGTTTTTTAAGTCACATGTTCATTGGATGTGCAGTGAAATGATAGTGGTAACAAATGTGCAAATTCAGCTCTCGCTGCAAACGGCAAAAAATAGCAAAAGCAACAACAACAATACATAGGGCTATGTAGTTAAATGTTTTATTTCGATCTATCGAAATAATAATGCAATGATATTCGATGTTCCCGCGTCGAGAAAATGATAATAATTTGACGGATAAATGCCCCACTTTCCTCCCCGTCAACAGTTAGTACGCGTGTTTGAACGCGTGCTACCTTCTCTCGCCACTAGATGGCGGCAGTGAGCCAGAGCCGCCGCTCGGTGCCACACCCACCTGCTCGCCCGGGGGCTGCTGGGAGAGCGTGGAGAGGAGAAATGATGCACAAATTCACACCACAGCGATTAGGACGCCGGCCAGTTTTTCAAATACAACAACAACAGCAACAACAAAAGCGCCTCCTGCCATTTCCTGAGCACTTAGGACGGCGTCCGGGTCTTCATTTTCTCCCCGAGCCGCTGGGGACGTTTTTATTTCCCCTCACAAAGGGCTCCTGAGTTCACACTGTCACACTCCCTCTCCACCTCAGCTGAACCGTGGCTCGCCTGTCATGGCGGCTGAGAGGAGGAGGAGGAGGAGTAGGAGAGGAGGAGGAAGGTGCGGTGATTAACGCGGCTCTTAACGCCCGGCGCCTCGTTAGCTCGGAGCGTTTAATTAAAGACGGCGAGCGGGGGCGGGGGACGGGAAAACTCCAGTGACGGACGGACGGGCTGGTTTGGAGGCTTTTGTACTCCGGCATTGTTTGGACGAGGCAGGTGGACGTTTGGGAGATTTGGGGACGATTCAGCTGGTAGTTTGTCCCCAACAAGTCCTAGAAAGACGTCTACAGAGAGCAAACCCTCTGTTTTGGAGACACAGTAGCTGCTTTGAGTGTGTGTCTGTGTTTGTGTAACCGGGCAGCTCCTGTTGTGCCAGTGTGTGTAAACCTTTGGGTGAAGTTGCCGACCCCCGGCTGTGTCTAAGTGGACACAGCGGGGGAGACGGGATGATGTATGTCCCGGGCCTTTGCTGTCCAACCCGGCGTGGCCTTGAAGCCTCAGCGGGCCGAATCGGCCTATTAGTCATCGGAGGAAAAGCCACGGCGGCTCTATTAACCACAGACTGAATCAGGACTCACCCCCCCAGCCCAGGACCTCACTAGGACAGTGTGTGTGTGTCTGTGTGTGTGTCTGTGTGTGCGTAGTGCACGTTGTAGTCGGCACGGTGGTGCTCAGTTTTTGTGTCTGCTGTCTGTTTTTGTCGATGCTAAAAGCGACGCTGCCACTTTCCAGGTCGGTGCTGGACGCATTTCTGAGTGTTTCATCGATCCCGAAGTTAAATCTGGTCACACTCACCCCATCCCCAGACTGGAGGAGGAGAAGAAAGGATGCAGGATATAGAGATGGAGCCAAAAAGAGGTGTGAAGATGTCTCTCGCCCGGCGAGTTGAAAGGAAGATATAGAGGAAACAAAGCTAATTTGAGGCTAGCTTAGCCGCTGCTGTTGCTACGTTTACATTTTTGTGCCTTTGCGTATTTGCATCTTAACCCCATTTTAACTGATGACCTCATCAAATAGTGCCATACTCACCCAAAATAACGCAAAATAAAATTCTAATTAGCCTCAGCAACCACGCTAAGACGCTTAGATCGTTTTATTCACGCACAATTGAGCTACATTGTTATGAAGCGGTAGCTGTAGCCTCAGCTCCAAATATGGATTCTCACCATTTGATTGTATAAAACTAATCAGCTCATAATTACTCAAATCACGAGCTGCTAAGAAAGGCCAGATATGCAAATGAGCAGAGTATGATGTCATCAACGTGAGACAGACGGCTGGTGTGCAGCCGTTATCTCCACATCTGCTAATGAAAATGGATGAAAATGAGGCAGGGGTGCAAATTCCACCTGTTCGCCTCCATCATCGCCACAGTGAGGCCGAGTGCAGCATCTGTGACGTCACACACTCACACACACACATTTGTCAGTGTGGGAGAATGGGGAGCCGCTGACATCCACGTCTCACATCGAGCTGCTCGAGGCTCCATCGCGTCGCCGCTCCGCTCCCTCGCCGGCCCTGTTGCCATGGCGAGCGCATGCCGTTTTCTGGGGTTGCCATGGCGACGCTGTGTTGCAGCCTCCCCACACCCGCCTGCTGGGTCTCAGCACCATGATCAGAAACTTGGCTTTCTGGCTGGAGGGAGGAAGAGAGAGATGGGGGGGGGGAGGAGAGAGCGCCCCCTGCTGGGGCACGGCCAGGTGCCCCAGGAAGGGCAGACAGAGTCTCACGCACACACACACACACGATCACGCACACACACATACAGTGAGTCAGGACAAAGCTCTCTTTCGCTCTGTTTGAGACCGGCCTGGATGCCAAACGCCTGCTGATATGCTAATGCTAAGGCTAAGGCTAATGCTAGCTTGAGTGAGTCGTTTGTTTTTGCTCGCTCCCACCCAAACAATGGCCGTCTGTCCCGGCTCACGTGCAGGCGTGTCTG
>OMPJ01009012.1:3296-14460 GCA_900312935.1 Carapus acus | reverse complement strand
CTCCCTCTCAGAGATCAGTGAGCATCCCTCACACAGAAAACAACCCAACTCCCACAATGCACCTGTGCTTTAATCCACCTATCAGTCTGCCACGTCCCCCTGTTACCTTGGGCTCCCTGCTGGAGACTGAAGTCACTGCTCATTCAGATTAGTAGTGTGTGTGTGTGCGGTGTGTGTGTGGGGTTGTGTGGGGAGGCTGTCAGAAAACCAAAGCGGTCAAAGCAGCCCCGTCCTCACTCACACCGGCTGACCTCATCTCGTCCATTTTTCCTCCCAGGTGTTTTTCGGACACTTTTGTCTCGTCACCGTTCAGACTTGAGGAGATGGTGAGTCAGAGTCCAATTCTCTCGCTTCCCCTCACCTTCAAGATGAAGCTGAGGTATTCTTCATTCAGGACATTCATCCACAAGTAGCATACGTGTCCTGACGTGAACACCCCTCCCGAGACAGAACTACAGTTCATGAAACGATCTCATCCAGCGTGCATGAAGAGGGAAAAAAAGAGTCAAATGAGAAAGCAATCGCCATGGTAACCTGGTGCCTGTCTCCCAGGAGACATTGAACACACCTTCTCCTTCAAAACCAGGGAGCAAGTGCACAGAGATGGCAGATATTACAGAGGTGGCGCACTAAAGGTTACTTTCGTTCACACTAAAGGTGCGAATATTGTCAGTTACTTTGAAGCTTTATTGGCAGAACTCTGCGCTAGCTGAGGACCATCATGGCTGGCTAGCTGGCACAAAACGACCTTAGAGGTCCAGAAAATGCTGAGAGGAGAGGGAGCTGAAGTCAGAGGAGGTTGAACCCTACAGCCACAGATAAGACTCGTCTCTACTGTATGTCCGAATAAGCCACCCAAAGAGGAGAAATAACGTGAATGATGTGTTGTGTTGACGCTGTCGCAATGGAGACGCAGCGGAACAAGTGGGGCTACAGCACGTGTCTTCATCCTACACCATGAATCCAATGTCATTGAGACTCCGTGAAAACCAGCTCTCTTGGAGAGCAGCAGGGGAGTGTGTGTGTGTCTCTCTTTGTCTTTTTCTTCAGATAGCGCACAAAGGAGATAATACCTATAGCACCTGCCCTCAGTGCTGCTATGTCTTGTGTCTGCTATGTTGTGCTGTGTGTAATACAAATAGATAGAATGTGTAACATTCTGTGCACTGAAAACTTTAGAACGTGTGAGCGTTGACTTCTCAAGAGTGTATTTAAAAGTTTGAAGGTGATGAACTTTTTTCAAAAAAGGCACCAAGGTCGCCAGATCCGCTTGACGATGAAGTAGACGCTACTGCAGAAAATCGCAGAGGATGCTACTGCTGTTTGTGAAAGACTTTGAATGGAAGTTGAGTGACTCCACATTCGGTGTCACTCTCCTTGAGGATCCTTTTGTTTTCACTCTGTCGAAACTCAAAAACCACACGCGGTGCCACGGCAACTAACCCGCAGGATGGTAAGTCTGGGTGGAGTGGCGGATTACGTGCTGAGGGAACTCATCCCTGGGCTCTGGGCCGTCGAGCTCAGCGTCTGTTCGGCGCGACTGCAGAATCGCTCAGCGGCTTAAGTTCGGCGTGCTCCGCTGAACGCCGCGCCGCTCGCTTTCACGGGAGACTACACGTTTGGACGGGAAACAGGAAACTAGGCTGAGTTCCCATCTAAGTTTCACACCTGCCACTGCCCAGAAAACACACCGAGGCAACAATAACACGGACAAACACACACAAGCAAAGCAACAGCTACATGCTTGACATGCTAACGAAGGCAACTACTGCCGAAGCACACCCAAACCCACGGGGTGGATCTGGGTGATCGAGCTCCAAGTACATGGCTCCCATTGATGAACGTTTTTCTGAGTTCCTTACAAACGAATTAAAAACCCTCCACACATCCTCAAAAGTTGGACAGGTTGCGTTCCACTTTGATGGATGTCTCCCAGGGATGAGCGGACCAAAAAATAATCCTCTGCATTCTCATCACAGACCTGCCCCATCTTCATCCTTGAGGTCGGCTCTGTTTACCTGTCTGCGCGTGACGGCCGAGGCTGGACCTCAGGGAACGCCGGGGAACTATCTGGCATTCAGATTCTCCAACGCAAGGACTGCGTTTTTTCTCTCTTTGATAAAAGGAGACAAAACTCACAACCAAACCCGATGGCACGAGAAGTGCGGCCACTGTACCTGGAAATCCACCCGATAAAAACAGCAGGAACTTATGTCCCTGCCCTGCGGGGAAATTGGCTAAATTATTGAAGAGGTTGCACTTAACAGCTGAGTCATCAGCGAGCACGCTGCCCGGCGTGGAGGAAAATTGCACCAATGGAACAGCTGCAATTTTTGACCCAACTGTGCCATCCATAAACTAATTACAGCAGATTATCTCAGATTATCCTGGGGGGTGATTGCAGTTGAGATAAACAGCTTTCTCTGTCTCTTACTGCGGGGTATTGGTCCACGCAGCTGGAGTCTGACTGGCACGGTCTCCTCGACCACTGAGTTGCAGCAGAGAATCCTACAAAATAAGGACACGGTAACAGAAATGAAAAAAAAAGCAGTAGCGTTGAGTTTCTCTTGCGCACATTGGATTTTGTACATGAAGTTTCCTTCTTGTCTCTCCTGTGCCTGTTTTGTAAAATGTTCCCTATTTCATGGACACTGACTGAAAATGCATAAGAATAAGAATAAGAATCCTTTATTGTCACTATGACACTGTTCCCAACGTCATTGTGATTTTGGCAGCACCACATTATGATGATTACAGCAGCGGTAGTAGCAAGTAGCAGAAGTGAAATATCTGATTACATGTGGAAGACACTGATTCATTTGGTTTGGATGATTGAAGCGATGACGAGGATGGGATTCGAAGCGGTGCATCAAGAACAAAATGGGTACATCGAGTTCATCGCCCTAACTACTCGGCCACTTCACCAATACCCCTCGATACATAGATACATTTCATTTGAGTCTTCGTCCATAATCCCTTTAAGGACCATTTGAGAAGAATCTCATTAAGAATAACAAAATAGAATCAATCCACAAAAGATGTTTCGGGTATTTTAGAGATTCGATGACTGTTGTCACCATGGTGACCATCTGCGATGAATCAGCTGTAACCTTAAACAACGTTTTCTAACATTTAGCCTTTTTTTTCCATCAATGTTTGAGGCAAAAGCAGCAAGCACCACCGAACCCTAAAGGATGAAGGAGACGTTAAAATAACACGTGTGTTCGGGTGTAAGCAGTCATTATATCAGAATGAATACATGATGACAAATGGCAAAGGCCGTGCAAATGTTCGCTTCTCCGTCTCTGCCATGGAAAAGGTCACAGCACGTCCTCATTTTGAGGTTTGCTTTTTTTAGGTCTTTTTTTCTGCAGGGGTCGGCGCTAAATTGGCCGCATTTGTCTGAGGGCAGAGCGAGCGTATTACCATGCAGATCATGCCTCGCTCGTCCGGCAAATGAACGTCATCCATAGGCCTGCACGCGCTAATGACCCTGAGGTATGAGCGCCGAGAAAACATCCAGTCCGACGGCCACGTTACGCAAATCTAAAAGGTGTGGCGGGTAAGTGACGCATGCCCGCTCGTCCCCCTGACCCATTTGCGCTGCTTCTGCCGGGGCCCGCGGCTCAAACGGATATCTGACCAAAAGCTGCCGGATCCTATGAGGTATGAGTCACGCCAGCGTTTGGGAGGTAAATAAACAGACGGCAGAGCGGCCCAACTGTCCGCCTGTGTCTGTGTCAGGGTAACATGTACCAAGTTAAAGTACTGCGGCAATTACATTTGTTGAAAACATTGGAATTTAGATCTGTTTTGGGCTCTAACCCGCTCTGTCAAGTTTCCTGATTGCATCCTCAAAAAGCAAAATGTGCTTCAATTTGGATTAATTTTTACCTCTTTGCTTGTGTTTATCTTTAGTTTTCTGAGATTTGAGTATCTGTATCCACACAAATAGGTGAAACTTGAAAATATTCTCTCAATGCCCCCAGAAGTCTGGGCACTAAGAACTTGTTGACAGGTTGTTGACAGCGGACCGGTAACGGATTTGTGTTGCCGGAGAGGCTGATACGTTTTCCCGCCTCATATTTGCTGGACCGTTCAATCGAGAGGTCTGTAGCTGTAGACGCAGATTTTGTGTTCATTTATTATATTTTTTCAATTTTCTGGCTCGGTGCGAAGAGTCCGAGCCCCGGAGAATATCCACAAATCAGTCGGCGGTCAGCGAAATGGTTCGATGTGAGCGGCGCAGGCGAGGGTGAAGGCGAGGGTGGAGGCTTACAGTGTCCAACCAAACTGTGAACTGGGGAGAGCAGAGGTGGAGCTTTTTCCCAGAAAGTCCTCCATGTCAGACGGAACGGAGTTCTGCAAAAGCGCGTGAAAACCTCGACCCACAGGTTGTGAAGTTGATGTTGGACCCGGGTTCTTGACACCAAAGTACTCCGTTCATCTGCCATTATGGAGGCACTTGTGAGAAACTCCGGTGTAACAGGAACGCTTTTGCCCAGCTCTACTGAGTGGGCTGTAACGATCTGCGTGTTACACACACACACACACACACACAGACACACATGCTGGCTAGTGCATCATGCTAAGTGACTCCATTTTTGAATCTTAACCACAAGCAGCCAAAATGTCAAGAGGACCGACACAAATGAGCTCGGGGTGATTATCAGGGGCGATTAGGCTGCTGGCACCAGGTTGATTTTATGGAGTGTATGCACTCACTCATTTGAGGGAACTTGTGAAAAAGTGGCCATTCATCTCCTGTCGAGTGTGCAGCTTTTAAAAGCTTTGATTGAGGACGTTCGCACACACACTCAAACTCACAGACAACGAACCTCCATCCTTGGCCAAACTTGGCGTTTCGTCCCAAATGCACTCTGTCATCGCTTGGGGCTTTGCTGTCCCACTCCTGTATCAAGCCGATGACGCAAGAAGAAACTAATGAAGCGGTTTCCTGCGGTATGAGTGAAGATGCTCGACCCCGCATCGATCTGGAGCTCAGCGCTCTCTGGAGTGTGCCGAGGTACGGCGCAGTAATGAAGTCTGCGCTCAGCCTCAGCTGCGACGCCGCGCAAACTCATCAGCTTCCATTACGCTGAAGAGCTTAGAGGTCTGAGCACACGTCGAACCTTTGAGTGCCCAGTCCGTCAGCGGGCCGTGCTGTGCTGGGCCTACGCAGGAGGACGTTTACTCCTCCCGCCTCGTCTTTCTCCAGAAATGTGTGAGGATTGAATTAACAGATTTACAGGTTGGGCTACGATTCTAGACAACGTTCTGGTTCCATCACTTCTAGTGTTGGGTTTGGGCTGGGGTTAGGGCAGGGGTCTGCAACCCGCGGCTCTGGAGCTGTATGTAGCTCTTTAGCGCCGCCCTAGTGGCTGCCTGGAGCAGTTTGGAAAATGTGTGAAAATGGAAAAGGATGAGGGGAAAAATATAAATCTTTGTTTTACTATGTTTTTTCTGGGAGGAAAAATATTCACAAACGTACTTGACATTGTCCAATGCTGTAAAAATGTGTAGAATAAATGTTAAATTTATTAATAAGGCTTACATACGGCTTTTAATTTATTTTTTTTCAGATTTGTTTTAAGCTTAATTAGTCCAATATGGCTCCTTCAGCATTTTGGGTGCTGAAGCCCTGGGTTAGCTGCATGGTGCTCAACTATGTGACGGAATAAGAATGAGCCTCGACACAAGCAGCTGTATTGGTAATGGTACTAATAGGTCTAATTATCATTAGTACGATTAGCAGTGCTGAAATCATTTCCGTGCATCGATTTGGACACTAGGTGTGTGTTCTTGTAGTTGTTTGTGGACTTCGCTACTCTTCGCGCCTCTCTTCTCCAGGCGCGTACAGGTGTAGCCGCTGCCCAGTCTTCATCAAAACCTTCATGCTCGGTTGCCACGGAAACACGTTGGCGTGTAATTGCAGTAAAGGTTTCAGGGCAGCAAGGACAACAAAGACCTCGGCGGAGAGTGGGTCGGACAACAGGGACATACAGGCGAAAGTAAGAGGGACGTGCTGGCCGCGGGCAGGAGGGTGAAGAGGAGGAGGAGGACGAAGAGACGGGCAAAATTATTTTAATTGTGAGCACTTGGGTCACAGTGGTTTTTGAAAGTGAAAAGTGTGGTTTGTTCCTGCAGCCACAAAAGAATGAGAAAACTCTCTCTCTTTCTCTGTCTCTCTCTGACCTTTTAGAAGCACATCGGGAATCCGTCAAAGTTGTACTCTAGAAAATCCTGATTTTTGGCTTCACTTCACGACACTGCAAGCCATAGTGAGAAATCCGACAAAGGAGGTGTTAGAAGTCTGCAAAGAACATCTGCTGGTGGCCTCACGGCCCCCTGCTGAAGCTCTGAGGCCCCGGCCCAAACTGCGACCGCGCCGTGTCCGCCACCTCCCGTTCCCTGACGAAGATCAGCGCCCCCCTTCAACACCTGTTCGGGTATCTAAGCGCACTCGGGTCGCACCAGTCAGTCAGAGCAGGACATGATGATGGAGAACTTCCTGGGCGAGGGGGTGCACTCAGCGATGCAAGCTAATGAAGGGCAGGTGGTGCGGCACAGGCTGCATCGTGCCAAAACCTAAATTTCCTCACTTTTATTTAGTACAGTGCATAAAATAAAACACGCTCCTCTCTCCCCCTGAGCTGCAGCGCATTTCGACTGACGGATGCTGAAATCCCGGAGCACAGCGCCCTCTAGTGCTGAACCTGGTACCCGCCACCCACTTCACATGTAGCGCTGACCTGGCGTCTCATTATGCCGATTGTTCTCATCTCTCCCTCGATGCGTATTCACCTCCGTCACTGCGCGGCGTGTCTCTGCTGAATGTGCGAGAGCTTCAAAAAGAGCTTCTCGCTGAGCCCCATGACTGTAATTTGGGGCTCGGGGTGTGAATATTAACACAGTCATTTTTAATTTGGACTCGGGTTAACGAGGAATCCAGGCGTTTCCTCCTCCTGCCGCGGAGCGCTGCTCCCTCTCAAAATCTGATTCCCCCTCCGAAGCTGCAATTATAATTAATTGGAGGCTTTTCAAATGGCAATGCCTCACTTAATGAACTGGAGCCTGAGCTTTGTTTGACCGAAGCCGTTTCATGCAGCTGTGCATCCACCGTGTCCGACAGATGTTTCAACACCGATTAGCGGTGGTGTGTAACCAGGCGGGCCGGTGAGAACATCGGCCCATCATGGATTCTCACATTACACTGGCTAAAAATGAAACGGGAGGATGAAGACGAGAGGAGGGAGCTGTTCCAATTTAACAGGGTGGAGTCACGCAGAGTCCCCGTACGGCCTCTCTTATTTTGGGCTATTATTTACATTTGTAAAGCACACAAACAAACACACGCACGCACACACATCCTTTGTATAGGAACTATTTCAGCCAAACACTGTGAAAAGAGAATCTGACACACTTCAGTCATCTTAATTCTTAAATCATCCACTGTTTCAAACAACATCCTGGCAAGAAAATGATGATGATGGTGATGATGACGTTGATGATGACAATGATGATGTCCCAAGATTCCATAAATGAGAGGCAAGGACAAAACATCCGTTGAACTCCACATAATCACTTATACACGACAGAGGAGGCAGACTGATGAGTCGTCACAGACACACACATGCACGCACGCACGCACTCACGTAGATTAGATATAAGATGTTCTGAGGCATGTTGGGGCCGAGGTGCATCACAGTGAATAAGATAAGGGTAAAAACAATGAATAAAGTGAATTGTGAGGGGAGTGTGGATAGAATATGTGTATTAACATTGATATACTTCAGTGCCCCTGAGGGACGCTCCTCCTCCTCTGCATTAATTCTGTCGTAGCACGGAACCCGACGAGCAGTTTGGGATTGAGTGTCTTACTGACTGAGTAGGTACTAGTCGGCGCCTCACAACACTGTGTCACGTCTCTGGACACCTACCACGGACGCAGAGACAGACCAAAGTAGATAGATAGATCAAAAGTGAAACTTCGTATCCATCACTCAGGATCTTGGAGGTAAAGGTCAGCTAGGTGAGGGCCTCAAACAGAACATGATACAATTATACATATTTTACACATTATACATATTAGACGTGTCTCGCACCACACCAGGCTTCTATTGTATGATGCAGACGTTGTGTAGACACAAGAAGTCAGTTGCGTTTCTTCTTTTACTTGTTAACACCGGGGCAGCCATAAATAACTGATGCCGCGGGCTAGAGACATGAGGGAAGCGTTCGAAGCGCTCGAAGCGGCGTCGTGGCCAAAAGATGCCAGCAGAGGGCAGCAGAGCATCTTCTTTGCTCTTTCACTCTGATGGACAGCGGTGAGCTCAAAGTAGATGGGGAGGAAGGTTCAAAAATAACAACAACAATGAAATATAAAGAATTTCCAGCTCAAATTAAGACAAAATGAAGATGTGCAGGGTCTGTCTGTGTTTCAAGCCCCATCGGGACTTTCACGTTTTTTCTGGTAAGGACCATCAGCCAGCTCCAGCTCACGTGGCTCAGCGTGTGCGTGCGTGCACGCGTGTATCTTTGCAGTGTCACAGCAATGAAGTGATTGACAAAATGTCCGTGTTCAGATCCAAATAATGTGTGAGAGTAATCCAAATAAATAAAAAAACAAACAAACAAACAATGAATGAATAATGAACAATTGTAACTGTAAGTGACACAAATGAACAACACAAATAAAGGGCGACAAAAAATGACAGGGCGGCTTGGAAACTGTCTCTTCGCTGTCTGGAGTCGGAGGCGAGTGAGAATGGAGTCGTTGTGACAGGCTCGACAAGGAGCACAAAGAGCCAAATGCACTCAGGGACTCAGCACCTGTATTTACTCTGTGTGTGACAGGGAGCGCGCACGCCCTTGTGTGTGCGTGCATGTGTGTTTGAGCTCTTTGCGCTTGTCGAGCGGCCAAGAGCACTGGTGAAAAGATAGTGTGCTCAGGTCATGGAACATATTTTTTGTCAATTAATGTTTTCTTCTGTAGGTTTCGCAAACACATTTGAGTCAGAGTTCTCCTTGTGTTGAGATGTTGTGTGTGCGCGTTTGTGTGGGTGGGTGGTGCACTGTGGGAGAGGCAGAGACGGAGCAGATGACGGAAGATGGACGAAGGGGAAGAGTACGAGGAGGTCCTAACAGGGCTAGATGGCCCGTGAAGGTGACCCTGGATTACTGCGCTATCTCATCCTGGTATCTGAAACTCATCGCCCAGGCGGAATGAGCCCGAGCTACACACCCTTCCCGCCCCCCGTCCCTGAGTAAGTCCTCAGCTCAGCTACCCCCAATTCCACCCGCAGCCAGACTGTCAGCTCGGATAGAGGATACCAACCCCCCCTCCACCCCCATTCCACCGACAGACAATACAATGCCAGTGAGCGTTAGCTAGCGAGCGGCGGATTTGGGACGATCCTATTCCACATTCCATCTCAGGCAGGCGGGAAGCATTTCCCTGCACCCGTAATGATCTAGTTTACAGCTTCTTCCATATCGTCATTCCGGGTGAACGCTTATCAGATGTAAACATATACCACTACGCAGCAGAATGGCGGCAGCGGCGGCGGGGTTGGAGGGACGACTTCTTTGTGTGTGAGGCAGGGGTTTGTTGACTTATTTATTTATTTTGGCTTATTCTAGCTGATGCGTGGCGCGCTGATGCCTCTCGCCCCTGGCCTGTCCCCTCTCGTCCTACATCCACTGCGATCCATATATGCATGGGGGACGCAGGGACGCGTAGATCGGCGCTGACAGCAGCTGTCTCCTCCGCTCACTCTACACGGTGCAGGGGACCTGTCAGCCCCCGAGGAGCAACCCGGGCCCTGCGGTTTGTGGTGATATTGCCGTCGTTTGTGTGCGTGTGTGTGTGTGTGCCAGCATGTGTGTGTGTGTGATTATTTGTGCTGGCTCCATACTGCAGGTCGTGCTGATCTGTATCCTAGACCAGTGGTCCCCAACCTTCTTCGGGCCACGGATCGGTTTCATATCAGAATAGATTTTTCACGGACCGGCCAAGTGTTGCGGATAATTAGCGGAAGTGACGTAGGCCGTTGCCGCTGCTGTGGTTCCCCCGGGAACGGCACGAGATGAGTGTCATCCTCCCGCTGAAAAGTGTTGAAGCGCGTCAGAATTAGCCGTCCCAGGTGCATGTTTTCACGGGAAAGGATCATTTGTGGAGAGTTTTGAGGGAAATAAAGTGTCGACTCGCAGGCTAAAGAAAGTCTCCGTCGCTTTTTCAATGTGTGTGGGTGTGTCACTGCTGAAGGTGCTAGCTTAGCAAGTTACAGGCTAGCACACTCAGCGGTTCCGTAACAAGGTTCGGGACAAGAGGCAGATATGATATGACACGTGTGACCGAGTACCTTAACATACAGTACGTCAGTGGAGAATCGTGGACAATCGTGGTTGACCTTTCAAAATAAAACAAAGTTCAGAATCAAATTGTAAATAAAACGGGTCTAGTTTTAAGTTCTGTATCCTTTCCCTGCAGCCTGGTACCCACGGACCGGTACTGGTTTTCGGCCAGAGGGTTGGGGACCACTGCCCGAGATCTCTCAGGGTTATGTGACGGGACCTCCCCACAGCCCCCAACTTCATCGTTGGTTTGCCAACCCACAACCAAAAGCGAGAGCTGCAAGGATGAGTAGCGCAACAGCACGGCTAAACTTGAGTGTCGCCGCTTCGCTATCATCCTCATCACGTGCTTAATTGCAATTTGCGCGCTGCACGATGACAATACAACCAATCGCATCTAATCTGCTCTTATTAGCGGTGGTGTTGTGTTTCCACCACGACGCGTCGACATTACACAGGCACGCGAGCGCGCACACACACACGCAGCTGAGCTGATTGGCGATGCAGATATAACTAGAGCCCTGAGAGCCTCCTCGGTAATTGCAGTCAGAATCGGCGGCCATTAAAGAGCTCCCGCCTACTGTGGCTCCACCAGGAGGGAAGTTTGTGCGTCACCTCCTGCAGCCATGAAGTGATTCCCAAAAACTCTCCCTATACACACACACACACACACACTTGTGCATTTGGTTTGCCAGGCAGCCACCAGGCAGTCGATTCTGGCCCACAAAAAGAAAAAAAAAGTGGGGGAGTAAAAAAAAGGAACACCAAATCTAGAAATGGAAAACGCTGGCAGGGTGGCTGGATAGAA